>WTXE01000074.1:0-131458 GCA_022496225.1 Russula aff. rugulosa BPL654 | reverse complement strand
AGGGCGTGGGTGAGAGTAGATTGGGTAGAGAGTAGGGGTCGGGGCCGACTCGGGCCAGGTGTCGTTGTGGCTTGGGAATGACGAGCGCCAAGAAATAACCGCTGATCGATGACAAACTGGCGCCAGAACTTGATAACCTCGTCACATGATCATGACATGGCTTCAACCCATGGCTCGCGATCGTTGGATCCCCTCGAAAGCAATGCCCTGTTCAACGTCAATTTATCTCATATATTCTTCATCTGTCCTTTTTCAACCAGGTCCGCTGCATGTCGGATTTCCTTAGCCCACTCAGGCTCACACTCAGATCGCCACTGCGCAGTGGGCACACAAAGCTGGTTTAATCACTTTCGATGCTGGATTCCAGGTCTTAACTATATGACCTGGATCAAGAGGTACGTAGCCATAACAAAAAGCTCCCATGGATACGGATCCGGGTCGCTTAGTCGCGGTTTTCAGCTTCTGGATCTCGTCGCCAAGCCCGTCAAGGCAGTCATTTTGCTTTTCCCCATTCGTGGCAAACTCGGAAGAGCTCAGAAAACAAGAAGAAGCGAAACAAAGGAGGAGGGTCGAGTGCAGGTTGATCATACTGTGTTTTGGATAGAGCAGACCGTACGTTTTCACTGATGTTGCTCTACTTACGAGTGATTATGACGAGATCAGATCAGCCAAACGCATGCGGAACGATCGGCCTTCTACATACCTTGACAAACCATCGTTGTCTGATCCATCATGACATCTATCCCCACAGTCGCAGCTCGTATTGAGCCCGAAAGTCCAATCTCAAATTTCATCGACGCCTGTTCGGGTAAGCAACAGTCTTCACGATCCCACCCAACCAACCCTGTATAAAAATCACTTCTGATACTCATCAATGTTCTACTTTTTTTTAGAAAACTCGCCGTTGGAGCGTGCCCAGTTCCTCGAGTCTACAGACCTCTTCACAAATATCCATGCTGCCGCCGCAGCCAGCGCCAAACTGCGTCCCAGATAACTTGGACACCGATCTCCATTTTACATTGTTCGTACAAGCACCCGATGCCTCCGCGCGCGAGGCGGAAGTCGCGACAGACGAGCGCCGTCTCATCGAACTTGACGGTGGCCGAGCGGGGCCTGTCGATCGCGGCAAGTCGACCGACCTGTTGAAGGTACTGTACGTAAATCATTGCCGGCCGGCTTGATTCTGCGTCGTTGACGGAATACGTGGGGTTTGATTCAGGACGTAGCATGGTATGTCAAAGAGCAGATCTTTCCTTATGCGCCAGCCCCGGAGTTCAGCATGATTGCGCTTCTGGTGGGTTTTCTGAAGAAAAGACTGGGGTAGCATGATCAATGTATTAACATGAATATGAATGAAATGAGTAGACGTATGTTCCTTTACCCAAATGTAACTTCACGATGCCTGTTTCCTTGATGTGTCGGGATGTGTCGACTATGTTCCCGTCACTGCTTAGATATATATATTGAATTAGCATCGCTTGGACTGCAATGTTGTTTCAACCTTGCTACCATAGAACTGCGATGCTGATGAATCCAAGAGTTATGGCTAAATTGATAATCCTTGGCGGGCTTAGCAACTGGCCACATTATGTGCGCGGTATATATATCATCAACGGTGACAGTAAATACCAACATCGCAGCTCCGTGGCATTATACCCCCTCATTCCTGGCTTCGTACTGCAACAGTAACTGCATGATATTACGGTGTTCTTTCACCGACGCTTCCTCAAATGGAGTGCGACCCTCGTCATTCCGCACATGAATATCCGCCCCACTCCAAACCAGCAACTGTACAATCCCCTGATAACCTGCTCGCGAAGCTAGATGCAATGCCGTTTGGTTGCCGTCAGCACGGGAATTTACATCTGCGCGATGCTTGAGAAGGAGTGGAACAACTTCCGGATGTGCCCATTGCGACGCGCAATGCAATGGCGTCCAGTTATTATTGTCCCGGGCATTCGCGTCAGCGCCGTGCTTGAGGAGGATTTGTACAACATTCCGATGTCCCCATCGCGACGCGCAATGCAAGGGTGTCCAGCCATTGTTGTCCCGAGTATTCGTATCCGCGCCGTGCTCGAGAAGTACCTGAACCGTCCCAAGATCTCCGTTACGAGAAGGCAATTGCAAGGGAGTCCAGCCACCGAGGTCCGAGGCGTGCACGTTTGCACCACGACTGAGGAGGAAATGAGCCACTTTCGAATGGCCGTTTTGTGACGCTCCATGCAGTGGGGTCCAGTTGCTGATGTCTCCGGAATTCACGTCTGTGCCGTGTTCGAGGAGGACGCGAGCGACTTTCAAATGGCCAAGTTGCGACGTCCAATGTAACGGGGTACAGTTATCGTTGTCCCGTGCATCCGAATCTGCGCCTTGCTCGAGGAGGATGCGAGCGACTTCCGGTCGTCCCTCTCGCGACGCCAGATGTAATGGGGTCGATCTGCACATGTCCCGGGCATTAACATCCGCGCCATGGTCGATAAGGAGGCGAGCGACTTTCACTTGGCCCACTCGCGACGCCAGATGTAATGGGGTCGATCTGTCCATATCCCAGCCATCCACATCCGCATTGTGGATGATAAGGAAGCGAGCGACTCTCAGTTGACCCTCTCGCGACACTAGATGTAGTGGCGTAAAACTGTCCATGTCCCAGGCATTCACATCCGCGCCGTGGTCGATAAGGAAGCGAGCGACTCCCAATTGACCCTCTCGTAACGCCAGATGTAATGGGGTCGATCTGTTCATATCCCGGGCATGCACATCCGCACCGTGGTCGATAAGGAAGCGAGCGACCGCCAGTTGACCCTCTCGCGACGCCAGATGTAATGACGTAAAGCTGTCCTTGTCCCGACATCACATCCGCGCCGTGATCGATAAGGAAGCGAGCGACCCCATTGACCCTCTCGTAACGCCAGACATAATGGGGTCGATCTGTTCATATCCCGGCATCACATCCGCACCGTGGTCGATAAGGAAGCGAGCGACCGCTAGTTGACCCTCTCGGACGCCGAATGTAACGGCGTAAACTGTCCTTGTCCCCAACATTCACATCCGCGCCGTGATGATAAGGAAGCGAACGACTTCCAGTTCACCCTCTCGCGACGCCAGATGTAATGGGGTCATCGTTCGATCCCGGGCATGCACATCCGCACCGTGGTCGATAAGGAAGCGAGCGACCGCTAGTTGACCCTCTCGTGACGCCAGATGTAACGGCGTAAAACTGTCCTTGTCCCCAACATTCACATCCGCGCCGTGATTGATAAGGAAGCGAACGACTTCCAGTTCACCCTCTCGCGACGCCAGATGTAATGGGGTCCATCTGTTCGGGTCCCGGGCATGCACATCCGCACCGTGGTCGATAAGAAGGAGCGACCCCATTGACCCTCTCGACGCCAGATGTAATGGGGTCGATCTGTTCATATCATGGGCAACACATCCGCCCGTGGTCGACAGGATGCGAGCGACTTCCATTCACCCTCTCGCGACGCTAGATGTAATGGTGTAGCTCTGTCCATGTCCCTGGCATTATTCACAACCGCGCCTGGATGCGAGCGACTTCTAGTTGACCCCCCGCGACGCCAATGTAAAGGGGTCGATCCATCCACATTCGGGCGTTCACACCCGCGTGGTCGATAAGGAAGCGAGCGACTTCCAGTTGACCCTCTGCGACGCCAGATGTAAAGGGGTCAATCCATCCACATTCCGGGCGTTCAAACCGCGCCATGGTCGATAAGGAGGCGAGCGACTTCCAGTTGACCCTCTCGCGACGCCAGATGTAAGAGGTCGTATGTTTATATCCCGGAAATTCACATCCGCCCGTGGTTGATAAGGAAGCGAGCGACCTCTACATGTCCCCTTTCGCTGCTTGACAAAGGGGTCATCTTGATGTCGAAACCCGTAGCTTGCACGTCCTGCGAGCGCTCAATTACTAGGAATTTACAATAGCATGTAAGCCCCATAGGCGCATAATGCAAGGCGGTTCCGGGAGTGTAAGGGCTTTCGGCTCGTTCAGTGTGTATCCATATGGGAAGTTCCGGTCGTATATCCAGAGACAGGCCGCAAGATGGGGCTTTCTCGGGTCAAATAGACGTTTAACCTTATTCTCTACATTTTGCCATACGTTTCAAACCGGACATGGTCGACCCAATGCTCGGCAGCATAATCAGCAAGAGAAATGCCCGGAGAGTGTCTCTGGTGAGACGTTCTCATCCAGACGTAGGAGAATGTCCAGACAGGCTTGTGCGATGAGGTATGAGTGTGTGCCATAGGAACATGATAATAGGAAACATGGCACTTGCGTTGGCAAGGATCCGTTTTCGAAGAATTCTTGCACCGAAAAGTGCGAAAATTGTATGATCGTGGTACTCCATCCTGACAATGCAACAAACTTGAGTATTTAGTCTGCACCGCGTTTACCAGATCTCTTGGCGCCAACCTCTACGAAATAGCCGGAAGGTCTCCCTTGAAATAAACGCGAGAAGTTCTGCAAGTTCCTCGGACGGAGCGGCGGCGAGCCACGGAGACGCACTAAAAAGACGGTGCGCAAATGCGCGATCTGCCTTATCGATGTCTCGCAGGGTACGCCGATAAGTCCATCGAGCGTCTCTGGTAAATCGTCCAGAGTACGCTGTATTCGCTCCCGAGGGCAGTGGCGAAGGTAGGCAATCTGACAAGAAGCCCACTGGAATCTACATTAGGTGTGAGAAAGAGTAGTGTATGCCCAACGCATTACGGGCTCACATCCCGTCAACTTTGTGCGTGAGCACATTAATGACCAGTTCCTTGTCGCAGAAGCTCCATGCTTGCATTTTTGGATCTGTGTGGATGACTGAGTAGATATAGCTGGCAATGTCCTCCTTTTGTCCACTCTCGTCATGTAGGGAGATGGAGCGGAACGGCAAGGGTTCGAGGACAACACCGAGGTCGGGCTCGAGTCGACTAGTGACACATATCCGCAAATTCGAATTTTGAGATCGTAAGCTGTCTCACAAGCATTAACACTTTGTCTTGGACGGGCGGCATGTCCGATGTCGTTGGACATTCGTCTAAGGCGTCCACGATTAGGTAAACTGGGGTTTGTCCAGGAAGTTTTAGTAAGCCTTTTAAACATAATTCAAGCGCAGCGTCGCTTGGCCAAACAGATCCGTTGGCGTATTTCAAGTAGAATTTGGAGACCATGTCACAATAGGAGTCGATTGATGACAAGCTGGACTAGAAGGGATGAGACCAATCCACGTAGGCCTTTCTTTTTATCATCCCTAAAGTCGCAATAATAGTAGGCCAGCGACACGAGCCCGGCTCTCTCATGGTGTCAATATATTGAATGATTGCGGAACTAGCCAACACAATAAGTTCTCAAGGCCAAAAAATCGAGAAGTCCACATGCCAAAGGATGTCTTTCCTGCGCCTGCTACAAGAAGAAAAACTATCAGCCTCCACAATCGTGGAAAAGGCTGGCGACAACGAACGTTTGCCACGAATCCACAGAAAGAACTTGTTTTGGACCACTTCCATTCCGAGAAGGTGTCGCCTCGGAAGAACCATGCCGTAGTCC
Source organism: Russula aff. rugulosa BPL654 (assembly GCA_022496225.1). Taxonomy (NCBI): domain Eukaryota; kingdom Fungi; phylum Basidiomycota; class Agaricomycetes; order Russulales; family Russulaceae; genus Russula; species Russula aff. rugulosa BPL654. Next base: position 125,910 of record WTXE01000074.1, on the reverse strand, counting down.
CCGTGTGGCGCAATTCGCAGGCAGTCTTGTGATTTATCAATGGATCTGGTGGTGAGAGCCAGTTCGGATATCTTGTTGCAATTTGTCACCTGTCAGACAATCTCAGTGATTTCTGCCAGCAATTGCCAGATTCGCAACATTGAGAGATTACTGACGTTTCGACTTGTTCACGTCATGGTCGCTCACGATGTGGTGCATGACTTCTGATGATGAGTTAGACCCAAAAATATCTCATTAACTAGCAAATATACCCAGGGCATCCCAGATACTATCGATGGATGACTTCTTGCCTGAAGGAGAATTTCTCAAAGCTAGCGGGTGGCAAACCGAGTCAGTTTGCTTACCACTGGCACCATGACAAAGCTCATATTCTGGACAAGACCATAGACGACCTTAAGAATCTGCAATGCGGTGATCCGACCTTCGTCCAGGGTGAGTCGGTCCAACCTTTCCAGCACCATCTGATCGAAATTTCCTCCAAAAAGCTTCTCTACAAACGTCCCTGTGTTGCACTGAGTCAGATAAAATGGCAATGAGGAGGTACTCACCTTGCTTGACGAATTTGTCACAAGCCGAGAATGGAAAGCAGCTCCACGAGAGTCTTCACGACGGTCTCCGTCATAGCGGCTGTGTGAGGGACCTTGGCACAGATGTCGAGGTGTTTCAGAATGGACTCAATCGACTCGAGTAGATCAACAAGTGGATCGAGTTCGCTAACGTCCTTGACAGTCTGAAGCGTTTTGGAGTCAGAAAATACGCCCGTAGGAATGAGGGAAAGAGACACACAGCGAGTAGGACAGCAAACCCGGCATATATTGGTTCCGCAAGGGGCCATGGCTATAGAATATGCATCAGAGAAGGAACAATACAATCAATCAGCACCTTCGAGCTTACCCAGCTGAGATCAGGGCTGACAGAAAGCGTATACGTAACTGATACGATACTACAGAGCGATTTCGCGATCCTATCGGTTCCTCCGAATTCACTACTGGTGGGTACTAATAGTATTTGCCCTTGAAGAATTGCGATAACGGTCTCGGCGGAGTCAGAATTTCGAAGCTGCTCTGCAAGTGGGTATTTGGAAAGTGCTATGCCCGCTTGCTTTTCATATTCCTGCAAGGAAGCCGTGAACAAGTCGAACAACTTCTGAGAATCAGCTGGTCTTGAATGGTGCATTTCACGGGTGGCAGGAAGAAGTGAATTAGGATGGTGCAGGGCTGTCAGTTCTGCGGGAAAATAGTTTGATAGTGGGCGGTGGTGGAAATCGTAGATACAGGGTTGAGGGTCCGAGTCAGTACGCTGCCTCGTTCAACTTTATAAGCGCAGACATACGTAGGCTAACTACCTAAATTGATCGCCGAAGTGTGCGGTTAAGCGCGCTCGAATTTGTTACACGGCGAGGCCGAGGCCCATCAGCAAGATGACACGTGCTTTACTTGGGTACGGTGCGGCGACCGTGACTGTGCGGCGTCGTCCGTACCTATACCTTGCCAGGGACACGATTTCAAGTGTTCCTTTGCTCAAGTCTTTTCTCTTCCTCTGATTCGTCCTCCTTCGAGTCGTCCCTCAACGAAAGACTGAAGGGAAGAGTGTGTGACAAGGTGTGTGAATGCTGTATTAGATACCCCTGGAGAGTGCCCACGGCTCGTTTTACGACACCATCATCGTCGGACCGACGTCGGTGCTGGTATCGCAGGCTCTCGCGGGGCGGGCGCGCATTCTCACACGCTCTCAACCACACGCCCTATTCGACCACATCTCGCTCTGCAGAGTGCCAGAGTCCGCACTCCTCCGCAATGCCCTCCTCGAACGCTCGTTCGCTTGCTGTAAGGTGGGCAGATCGGCTGCGCTCGTAAAAGTCGGTTTCTTTGTCCCAGTTCACTTCATTCTACCATTCCTAGTCCAGTTCTTTTCTTGATCCGCTTGTCTCTTCATCTTGGACATCGTAGATACATTTCGAGTTGCACGTGACTCGTAGTTAGGCCGCGCATCGTCTTCGTCTTTTGATCCACTCTCGTTCTCCTACCTGTTCCGTCTTGACATTGCTGATAGCCAGCTCTTTCATGTATTCAAGCCAGTGTCCGAGCGTCGTGGCATCGGAGGTGAATTCTAGTCGAAAAAGTCGTGTTTTCCCCCCCTTGTTTTTATGTGTGCTAGCCGTCTCTGGACGCTTTTCTTTTCTTCCCCTTTCTTCTCTTCTCTCTTCACGTCACATCAGTCAGCCTGAGGAGTCGCCACGATGCGAGCTACCGTGCTGCGGTGAGTGCCTTGCGAACGTCTTTGCGCTGACATCCCGTTCCCTCTTTAGCTCTCTCAATCTCTGTCCGCCACGAACTCACTGGCGCCCTCTCATGCGCTACATTGCTGAGCAACCTCATCGTCGACAAGCTTACCAAGCGGCCCCACACTGCCTGCTCGGTACTCGTTATTCCCGCTTGCCTTGACGGCATCGATGCTGTCCCCATGCACGGCTACGCAGTCCTCCAGTCCCGGATGGACCGTGCCTATCCCATACCCCTACTGTGGTGCTCGGAGCCACTCTGCCCACTCATTTCACCATGGACCCCGTCCATGCACACGCCAGTGTTGCGCCGCCCGGTGTCGACCTCCTCAAAGTAACCACAACGGACATGATCGGATGCTTGCTCGCTCATGCTCGTGGTACGCGCGCGCAGAGATCGCGCGGAACGTCGTCATGGCAAATGCATTTGAGGTTCAGCTTCTCTGTTCTTTGGGTGAGTTTTCCGCCCCCTTCCTTTCTTGTGGGTGCAATTGTTTACCTTTGGCGACGGTGACGACGAACGTTTTTGATCCAACTTCAATAATACGGGATTCGCAACCAAACACCCATGTATTTTACTTGCATCCATGTAGTCTATTTAACACTGAATTCGAAGAGTGCGGCGATTGGCCGAGCCAACTCCCTTTGCCTGCCTTCACGTTCTGACCAAGTTCTTGCACACAAGTCATCGACGAACTAGCACCAGAAACGCTGATGGGAAATTCATTCTACAACTGGTAACTGTTACGGAGCCGCGACAAAAAAGATCTTGTCTATCATCATCCCTGCGCAAGCTCCTCAGCAGGGCCCTGTTCCTGCTGGCGTTCCTGCCTGAACGACGTCATCCACGCGCAGTAGGACATGAGCAGCCTATACGTATAAGGAAAAAGCAAATAGTCAATGAAAGAGTCGAGATGAAAGGATGTGAGTAAAACAGCACCTCGATGGCGGTTTTGAAGGTTTGGATCTGCATATAAGAAATAGAAATGGGAGAGGGAGGTTAGTCATGACTGATGCAAGTCAGGGGGCAAGTGGGAGGGAACAAACCTTGACACTGGTGGTCGAGTGGCGGATTCGTACAACTTGTACGCTTTCATGTCCACGATATCACCCGTCTTACCATCGATACCCCACGAATGTTCTCCATTTGTATGTTTTGCCTATAGAAAAAATGGTAAAGGATAAGGGAAACATTAGAGAGGGAAGAAAAGAGTCGCACGCGAAGCGCCGTACGGGCGTGGATTGCGTTCCCACCGGCATTTTGCACGAGCGTGCGCGGGATCACCTCCAGCGCATCTGCGACAGCACGGAAGGGCACCGCATCAACGCCAGTCACCGGACGCGCACGCGCCTGCAGGCCAATTGAGACAGCCATCTCGACCGCACCGGCAGGCCAAGCGTCGGGTTGAAGACGACGTTGCGCGCGATAGACATGGCGTCCGCCAAGTTGCAATCGATCTCATTTAAAATGACCTTAGAAGGCCCGCGGAGGAGTATGGTGCATGTTTTGGGTGTCGTGCATTCGGTCAGGAAGGTGAAGTACCTACGAGAAATAGGAAGCGTTGGGGCATTTTGATCGATGATGTGCGTGTGAAAGAAAGGGACTCACTCGTCGCCTGTCTCTTCACGCTGAATTGCCCACATCGCGCAACCTCTGACTCTCGTAGGTCCTTTACACGGTTCACGATCGTGGCATCTGCCGCCCGCGCGATACGGTTGTTGTCCGACTTGCGTACGCGTCGGAGCGCAGAGGCGTTCGCCCTGGCTAAGAAGTACTCTGCAAAATATGTTCGACGTGGAGGAGCAATCAGCAATCAGGACCCTGCAAAGACGAAACGGCACACCTGAGATATCCTCGTCCGTGGTGACGAGGTCGATGTTCAACTCCAGTACGGAGTCCGCCATCGCATTGACTTGTTACCCACGCAGAATCCGTCCTTTCGATACCTCAACATCCGTCTACTCTCGTCGTTCCTATACTCCAGCGGACCGTCGAGCAGCACTACGCACAGCTTGTGTATCCGTCGATGCATCTGCAGGTGCGCCATATCCGAGTCCTTGTTCACTATGACCCCAGATACGTCAGCACATGAGGTCCGCCCAGCGGATGACGAAGTGATTCCTAATCGATATTTCGATGAGTTCGAGCCTCTGGGCATCGTCGCACGTGTCGATAGGGATGGAGATCCGGGAGACGATATTCAGCATAGTTTGGAGCGCTTCATTGTAGGCAGAGACGATGGCGACTGGGTAGATGTCGCACTCTAGCTGCTAGAGGAACTGAGCCTGCAATAAAGCGCTTCGAAGAGTCGTCGTTATTTCTGATCACACGAATGAATGAGAGCAGATGGCATACCAGAGACGATCACGTCATCACATCTCCGTACCCCTCATTCTTGCTATAGCTCCGTTCAACTCTTTTTCTGGCAGTGGGTGACCACCGTTGACGGTCGAAGAACGGGATTTCTGTCATTTGTGACGGATCGAAGGTCGAGTATATGGATGGATCAAGTTCGATATTGTGCTCTGCCAAAAAGGATTGATGATGGCATGGAGAGTGGTGAGAGTGAGGCAGGCGCTTCTTTTCTCGCATGTCGTCACGGTCGTGTGTCGCTCGTTTCTTTTCACCCTCCACGTCGTATTTTATTATAACATACATACTCATAATTATCTGCTCAATCAGGGTCCGTTCAGTAGTGACCCGGTTTCAAAACCGGCGGTCCGACGCCTGCCAAATTGCATGGTCCGGTTTCGAAACCAGAGCTACTGTACCAAATGAGCCCTCAACAGTCCCTCAACATCCTGTGGCACATTTACGGCTCATCAAAAGCTAGAGCAAGTTGCCTCGCAAAAAGCGCGGGTCTGATCTGTCGCCACCGCCGTCTCGGGAGTCGTGCAGCGGTGAGGTGGTTACAACTTACAACAGCCCGCACTGCTCACCCTCTCGTGGCACCACTCACAGCAGCGCTCGGAAAATGCTCCACGGTTTCGCCTATCTTTTTTCCTTGTTTACCTTGCACCCTCACTACCTCAAACATTAACTCTGCACAAACGATGCCCAAAGACCAATGGTGGAAAATCATTACAGGAACAGAACGCATGTCCAAGGCCGCCGCCTGGTTTTACTAACTATTCCACAGTTTCATAACTCATCCGAGAGCCCCTGGGCGACGCCAGACAAGGGCTTCCCACGGGTGCCCCCCTGCTATGGATGAATAACAAGCGCAATGGCTAGCCGCCTAGCGTTGCCAACCCGCATGTCCTGCCCCCACGATCCTTCGAGACGGAATGCTCTCCCTGATCGTGCAGGCCTGAGGGATATCCAACTTCCCCTGCCCCATCTTCTCCACAGGGATCCGAATCCCTACTGGTCATACCCTCACAGGTGAGTGGTTACATCGCATACTTTCGCCCTGAATCCCACGATGCGACTGACGATGCAGAATCCTCTCAGACAACCCATCACGTCATCACCACTTGGGCTCTACAGGCAGAGGTCAAAGCGTCAGTTCATACACCGCGTATCCAACACGATATGTTTCTGGCGTTTTCTGCGCGAAGGGAGGGAATCCGCGTTCAAACACTTTATAGTGTCTTGAGTAGAGCTAGGCCAGCACTATCAGCCAGGTAACATGTCACCACACAGATGCGGTCCTGAACAACCACCTCGCCTCATGTACTTAATTACCACATCTCCTCCCATCCATCGGGATGTACCGTCACCTAGCGTGCGTCATATGAATAAATGCAGATTCAAACGCGTGTCACCGTCCTACAACTCATCACGTGACAAGACATCATCAACTGAAACTGCATTTCCAGCGGCGGTGGTCGCAGTACGTTAGGCCTATCCGGCCTTCCATCCTTCTCTAGCTCTAACCGTGTCTGCCACATTTCAGCCATCCATAACCTCCCACGCTCATATTGACATGCAACAGGGGCACAATGGTGGTCTAATACCCCGAATTATGCATCCACAACGACTCGCCGTGATTAAGGTTCCGAGTCGCTCATTCGGTCTTTAGTTTTTTAACCTCGTCGCCAAGCCCGTCGAGGCCCTATCCGTAGAAAAAGGGTGGAAGGGTGTGTCAAAGTACTTATCGAGAGCGAGTGCTGGTATATATTGGATTAGCATCGCTTGGACTGCAATGTTGTTTCAACCTTGCTGCCATAGGACTGCGATGCTGATGAATTCAGGAGTTGTGGCTAAATTGATAATCCTTGGTGGGCTTAGCAACTGGCCATATTATCTGTGCGGTATATATATCATCAACGGTGACAGTAAATACCAACATCGCAGCTCCGTGGGCATTATACCCCCTCATTCCTGGCTTCGTACTGCAACAGTAACTGCATGATATTACGGTGTTCTTTCACCGACGCTTCCTCAAATGCAGTGCGACCATCGTCATTCCGCACATGAATATCCGCCCCACTCCAAACCAGCAACTGTACAATCCCCTGATAACCTGCTCGCGAAGCTAGATGCAATGCCGTTTGATTGCCGTCACTACGGGAATTTATATCTGCGCGATGCTTGAGAAGGAGTGGAACAACTTCCGGATGTGCCCATTGCGACGCGCAATGCAATGGCGTCCAGTTATTATTGTCCCGGGCATTCGCGTCAGCGCCGTGCTTGAGGAGGACCTGTACAACATTCCGATGTCCCCATCGCGACGCGCAATGCAAGGGTGTCCAGTCATTGTTGTCCCGAGTATTCGTATCCGCGCCGTGCTCGAGAAGTACCTGAACCGTCCCAAGATCTCCGTTACGAGAAGGCAATTGCAAGGGAGTCCAGCCACCGAGGTCCGAGGCGTGCACGTTTGCACCACGACTGAGGAGGAAATGAGCCACTTTCGAATGGCCATTTTGTGACGCTCCATGCAGTGGGGTCCAGTTGCTGATGTCCCTGGAATTCACGTCTGAGCCGTGTTCGAGGAGGACGCGAGCGACTTTCAAATGGCCAAGCTGCGACGTCCAATGTAACGGAATACAGTTATCATTGTCCCGTGCATCCGAATCTGCGCCTTGCTCGAGGAGGATGCGAGCGACTTCCGGTCGTCCCTCTCGCGACGCCACATGTAATGGGGTCGATCTGTACATGTCCCGGGCATTAACATCCGCGCCGTGATTGATAAGGAGGCGAGCGGCTTTCAGTTGACCCACTCGCGACGCCAGATGTAACGGGGTCGATCTGTTCATATCCCAGCCATCCACATCCGCATTGTGGTAGATAAGGAAGCGAGCGACTTCCAGTTGACCCTCTCGCGACACTAGATGTAGTGGCGTAAAACTGTCCATGTCCCAGGCATTTACATCCGCGCCGTGGTTGATAAGGAAGCGAGCGACTTCCAGTTGACCCTCTCGCAACGCCAGATGTAATGGGGTCGATCTGTTCATATCCCGGGCATGCACATCCGCATTGTGGTCGATAAGGAGGCAAGTGACTTCTAGTTGACCTCCTAGCGCCGCCAGATGTAATGGGGTCGATTTGTTCATATCCCGGGCAAGCACATCCGCGCCGTGGTCGATGAGGAAGCGAGCGACTTCCAGTTGACCCTCTGGCGATGCTAGATGTAATGGTGTGAAACTGTCCTTGTCCTGGGCATTCACATCCGCACCGTGGTCGATAAGGAAGCGAGCGACTTCCAGTTGACCGTCTCGTGATACTAGATGTAGTGGCGTAAAACTGTCCATGTCCCAGGCATTCACATCCGCGCCGTGGTCAATAAGGAAGCGAGCGACTTCCAGTTGACCCTCTCGCAACGCGAGATGTAATGGGGTCAATTTGTTCATATCCCGGGCATGTACATCCGCACCGTGGTCGATAAGGAAGCGACAGACCGCCAGTTGACCCTTTCGCGATGCCAGATGTAATGGCGTAAAACTGTCCTTGTCCCCGACATCCACGTCCGCGCCGTTATCGATAAGAAAGCGAGCAACTTCCAGTTGACCCTCTCGCAACGCCAGATGTACTGGAGTCGACCTGTTCATATCCTGGGCATGCAGATCCGCACCGTGGTCGATAAGGAAGTGAGCGACCGCCATTTGACCCTCTCGCGACGCCAGATGTAATGGGGTCGATCTGTTCATATCATGGGCAACCACATCCGCGCCGTGGTCGACCAGGATGCGAGCGACTTCCATTCCACCCTCTCGCGACGCTAGATGTAATGGTGTAGCTCTGTCCATGTCCCTGGCATTATTCACAACCGCGCCGTGGTCGACCAGGATGCGAGTAACTTCTAGTTGACCCCCTCGCGACGCCAAATGTAAAGGGGTCGATCCATCCACATTCCGGGCGTTCACAGCCGCGCCGTGGTCGATAAGGAAGCGAGCGACTTCCAGTTGACCCTCTCGCGACGCCAGATGTAAAGGGGTCAATCCATCCACATTCCGGGCGTTCACAACCGCGCCATGGTCGATAAGGAGGCGAGCGACTTCCAGTTGACCCTCTCGCGACGCCAGATGTAACGAGGTCGTATCGTTTATATCCCGGAAATTCACATCCGCGCCGTGGTTGATAAGGAAGCGAGCGACCTCTACATGTCCCCCTTTCGCTGCTTGACACAAAGGGGTCATCTTGCTGTCGAAACCCGTAGCTTGCACGTCCTGCGAGCGCTCAATTACTAGGAATTTCACAATAGCATGTAAGCCCCATAGGGCAGCATAATGCAAGGCGGTTCCGGTGAGTGGTAAGGGTCTTTCGGCTCGTTCAGTGTGTATCCATATGGGAAGTTCCGGGTCGTATATCCAGAGACAGGCCGCAAGATGGGGCTTTCTCGGGTCAAATAGACGTTTAACCTTATTCTCTACATTTTGCCATACGTTTTCAAACCGGACATGGTCGACCCAATGCTCGGCAGCATAATCAGCAAGAAGAAATGCCCGGAGAGTGTCTCTGGTGACGACGTTCTCATCCAGACGTAGGAGAATGTCCAGACAGGCTTGTGCGATGAGGGTATGAGTGTGTGTCCGAGTCATAGGAACATGATAATAGGAAACATCGGCACTTGCGTTGGCAAGGATCGCGTTTTCGAAGAATTCTTGCACCGAAAAGTGCGAAAATTGTATGATCGTGGTATCTCCATCCTTGACAATAGCAAACAGACTTGAGTATGTAGTCTGCACCGCGTTTACCAGATCCTCTTGGCGCCAACCTCTACGAAATAGCCGGAATGGTCTTCCCTTGAAATTAAACGCGAGAAGTTCTGCGAGTTCCTCGGCACAGAGCGGGCGGCGAGCCACGGAGACGCAGCTAAAAAGACGGTGCACAAATGCGCGATCTGCCTTATCGATGTCTCGCAGGGTACGCCGATAAGTCCCATCGAGCGTCTCTTGTAAATCGTCCAGAGTACGCTGTATTTGCTCCCGAGGGCAGTGGCGAAGGTAGGCAATCTGACAAGAAGCCCACTGGAATCTACATTAGGTGTGAGAAAGAGTAGTGTATGCCCAACGCATTACGGGCTCACATCCCGTCAACTTTGTGCGTGAGCACATTAATGACCAGTTCCTTGTCGCCGGCTCTCCATGCTTGCATTTCTGGATCTGTGTGAACGACCGATTTGATATAGCTGGCAATGTCCTCCTTTTGTCCACTCTCGTCATGTAGGGAGATGGAACGGAGCAGCAAGGGTTCGAGGACAACACTGAGGTCGGGCTTGAGTCGACTAGTGACACAAATCCGCAAATTCGAATATTCTGAGATCGTAAGCTGTCTCACAAGCATTAACACTTTGTCTTGGACGGGCGGCATGTCCGATGTCGTTGAACATTCGTCCAAGGCGTCCACGATTAGGTAAACTGGGGTTTGTCCAGGAAGTCTTAGTATCGTTTCAAACATAATACAAGCGCAGCGTCGCTTGGCCAAACTGATCCGTTGGCGTATTTCAAGTAGAATTTGGAGACCATGTCACAATACGAGTCGGATTGATGACAAAGCTGGACTAGAAGGGATGAGACCAATCCATGTAGGTCCTTCTTTTTATCATCCCTAAAGTCGCAATAATAGTAGGCCAGCGACACGAGCCCGGCTCTCCTCATGGTGTCAATATATTGAATGATTGTGGAGCTAGCCAACACAATAAGTTCTCAAGACAAAAAATCGAGATGTCCACATGCCAAAGGATGGTCTTTCCTGCGCCCGCTATAAGAGGAAAAACTATCAGTCTCCACAATCGTGGAAAAGGCCGGCGACAACGAACGTTTGCCATGAATCCACAGAAGAGAACATGTTTTGGAGCACTTCCATTCGAGTAAGTGTCGCCTTGGAAGAACCACGCCGTAGTCCCCGTGTGGCGCAATTCGCAGGCAGTCTTGTGATTTATGGATGGATCTGGCGGTGAGAGCCAATTTGGATATCTTGTTGCAATTTGTCACCTGTCAGAAATCTCAGTGATTTCTGCCAGCAATTGCAGATCGCAACATTGAGAGATTACTGACGTTTCGACTTGTTCACGTCACAGCGGCGCTCACGATGGGTGCATGACTTCTGTGTTCAGTTAGACCCGAAAATAACTCATTAAACTAGTAAATATACCCAGGGCATCCCAGATACTGTCGATGGATGGCTTCTTGCCTGAAGGGAGAATTTCTCAAAGCAGCGGGTGGCAAACCGAGTCATTTGCTACCACTGGCACCATGACTGAGCTCATATTCTGGACAAGACCATAGACGACCTTAAGAATCTGCAATGCGGTGATCCGACGCTCGTCCAGGGTGAGTCGGTCCAACCTTTCCAGCACCATCTGATCGAAATTTCCTTCTACAAACATCCCTGTGTTGCACTGAGTCAGATAAAATGGCAACGAGGAGGCACTCACCTTGTTTGACGAATTTGTCACAAGCCCGAGGATGGAAAGCAGCTCTACGAGAGTCTCCACGACGGTCTCCGTCATAGCAGCTGTGTGAGGGACCTTGGCACAGATGTCGAGGTGTTTCAGAACGGACTCAATCGACTCGAGTAGATCAACGAGGGGTTCGAGTGCGCTAACGTCTTGACAGTCTGAAGAGTTTGGACGTCAGAAATATACGCCCGTAGGAATGAAGGAATGAGACACACAGCGAGTAGGATAGCAAACCCGGCGTATATTGGTTCCGCAAGGGGCCATGGCTATATAATAGGCATCAGAGAAGGACCAATACAATCAATCAGCATCTTCGAGCTTACCCAGCTGAGATCAAGGCTGACAGAAAGAGTAAACGTAACTGATACGATACTACAGAGCGATTTCGTGATCCTATCGGTTCCTCCGAATTCACTACTGGCGGGTACTAATAGTACTTGCTCTTGAAGAATTGCGATAACAGTCTCGGCGGAGTCAGAATATCGAAGCTGTTCTGCAAGTGGATGTTTGGAAAGTGCTATGCCCGCCTGCTTTTCATATTCCTCCAAGGAAGCCGTGAACAAGTCGAACAACTTCTGAGAATCAGCTGGACTTGAATGGTAAAGCATTTCACGGGTGGCGGAAAGATGTGAATTAGGATGGTGCATTGGGGCTGTCGCTTACTGCGGGCCCAGTGCGGGGAAATATCTAATTAGATAGTGGGCGGTGGTTGAATGGTAGATACAAGGTTGAGGGTCCGAGCCAGTACACTGCCTCGTTTATAAACGCAGACATACGCAGGCTAACTACCCTAAATTGATCGCCGAAGTGTGCTGTTAAGCGCTCGAATTTGTTACACGGCGAGGCGCATCAGCAAGATGACACGCGGCGTGCTATCGTACTGTAGAGCAACTGAGTACTGCACTACAGTGAGTTACTTGATTACGGAGGTATCATCGGTACCTGTACCTTGCCAGGGACACGATTTCAAGCGTTTCCTTTGCTCAAGTCTTTTCCCTTCCTCTGATCGCCCTCCTTACTCGAGTCGTCCCTCAACGAAAGACAAAGGGAAGAGTGTATGACAAGGTGTGTGAGTGCCGTATTAGATACGCCCGGATAGTGCCCACGGCTCATCATCAATGCATCATCGTCGGTGCTGGTATTGCAGGCTCTCGCGGGGTGGGCGCGTATTCGCACTCACGCTCTCAACCTCACGCGGCCTCACGCCCTACTCGACCACATCTCTCTCCGCAGAGTGCCAGAGTCCGCACTCCTCTGCAATGCCCTCCTCGAACGCTCGCTCGCTTGCTGAGCAACCGCATCGTCGACGAGCTTACCAGACGGCCCCACACTGCCTGGCGTGTGCCTGCTCGGTACTCGTTATTCCCGCTTGCCTTAACGGCATCGATGTTGTCCCCATGCACGGCTACGCAGTCCTTCAGCCCCGGAGGGACCGTGCCTATCCTATATCCCTACTGTGGTGCTCGGGGCCACTCTGCCCACTCATTTCACCATGGGCCGCGTCCACGCACACGCCAGTGTGCGCCGCCCTGTATCGACCTCCTCAATGTAACCGCAACGGACATGATCGAATGTTTACTCGCTTATGCTCGTGGTACGCGCACGCAGAGATCGCGCGGAACGTCGTCATTGCCGATGTTCGCTTCTCCAACTTTGACTTTTTCAGCGTGGTCATGGCAAATGCATTTGATGTTCAGCTTCTCTGTTCTTTGGATGAGTTTTCCGCCCCCTTCCTTTCTTGTGGGTGCAATTGTTTACCTTTGGCGACGGTGACGACGAACGTTTTTGATCCAACTTCAATAATACGGGATTCGCAACCAAACGCCCATGTATTTTACTTGCATCCATGTAGTCTATTTAACACTGAATTCGAAGAGCGCGGCGATTGGCTGAGCCAACTTGTCCCTTTGCCTGCCTTCACGTTCTAAACAAGTTCTTGCACATTGAGGAACTAGCACCAGAAACGCTGATGGGAAATTCATGCTACAATTGGAAACTGCTACGGAGCCGCGACAAAAAAGATCTTGTCTATCATCATCCCTGCGCAAGCTCCTCTGGAGGAGGGCCCTGTTCCTGTTGGCTTTCCCGCCTAAACGACGTCATCCACGCGCAGTAGGACACGAACAGCCTATACGTATGAAGCAAAAGCAAATAGTCAATAAAAGAGTCGAGATGAAAGGAAGTGAGTAAAACAGCACCTCGATGGCGGTTTTGAAGGTTGGATCTGCCCCACGAGTGTTTTCCATTCGCATGTTTTGCCTACAGAAAAAAAGCTAAAGGATAAGGGAAACATTAGAGATGGAAGAAAAGAGACACACGCGAAGCGCCGTACGGGCGCGGATTGCGTTCCCACCCACATTTTGCACGAGTATGCGCTGGAGGCACATGGAAGAACCCCGCTTCGACGCCAGTCACCGCCCGCGCACGCGCCTTGCAGGCCAACTAAGATGGCCATCTCGACCACACCGGCAGGCCAAGCGTCGGGTTGAAGACGACGTTACGCGCGATAGACATGGCGTCCGTCAGGTTGCGAACGATCTCATTTAAAATGACCTTAGAAGGACCGCGGAGGAGTATAGCGTAGGCTTTGGGTGTCGTTCATTCGGTCAGGAAGGTGAAGTACCTACGAGAAATAGGAAGCGTTGGGACATTTTGATCGGTTATGTGTGTGTGAAAGAAAGGGACTCACTCATCGTCTGTCCTTTCAACGCTGGATAGCCGACATTGCGTTCCAACGTCTGATTCTCATAGGTCCTCTACACGGTTCACGATCGTGGCACTTGCCGCCCGCTCGCACGATACGTTTGTTGTCTGACTTGCGTACGGTCGGAGCGCAGAGGCGTTCGCCCCGACGAAGAAGTACTGCGCATAATCTGTTCAATGTGGGGGGAGCAGTCAGCAATCAGCACCCGAAAAAGACGAAACGGCGCACCCGAGATGCCCTTTTCCGTGATGACGAGGTCAAGGTTCAACTCCAGTACGCAGTCCACCATCGCATTGACTTGTCACCCGCGCAGAGTCCGTCCCTTTCGATACTTCAACATTGGTTTACTCTCGTCGTCCCAGATAGGATACGACTGTCATTGATCTCGCCAGACACTCTGCTTGATGTCGACTGTACGGACGGCCTCGACCAGCACATGAGGTCGCCCAGCGGATGACGAACTGGTTCCTAATCGATATTTCGATGAGTGCGAGCCTCTGGGCATCGTCGGACTTGTCGATAGGGATGGAGATCCGGGAGATGATATCTAGCATAGTTTGGAGCGCTTTGTTGAAAGCAGAGACGATGGCGACTGGGTAGATGTCGCACTCTAGTTGCTAGAGGAACTGATCCCGCTATAAAGCGCTTCGAAGATTCGTCGTTATTTCGAAAGAATGAGAGCAGACGGCACACCAATCACGTCGTCACATCTCCGTACCCTTCGTACTCGCTATAGCTCCGTTCAACTTTTTTTTTTGGAGTGGGTGACCGCCGTTGACGGCCGAAGAATGGGATTTCTGTCATTTGTGGCGGATTAAAGGTCGAGCATATGGATGGATCAAGTTCGATATGTCTTAGTGGAATGTGTTGTGTTGAGAGGAGGCAGGCGCTTCTTTTCTCGCATGTCGTCACGGTCGTGTGTCGCTCGTTTCTTTTCACCCTCCACGTCGTATGTTATTATAACATACATACTCATAATCATCTGCTCAGGGTCCGTTCAGTGACCCTGTTTCAAAACCGGCGGTCCGACGCCTGCCAAATTGCATGGACCGGTTTCGAAACCGGAGCTACTGTACCAAACGAGCCATCAACAGTCCCTCAACATCCTCTGGCACATTTATGGCTCATCAAAAGCTAGAGCAAGTTGCCTCGCAAAAAGTACGAGTCTGATCTGTCGCCACCGCCATTTCGGGAGTCGTGCAGCGGTGAGGTGGTCACAACTTACAACAGCCCGCACTGCTCACCTTCTCGTGGCACCACCCACAACAGCGCTCGGAAAACGTTCCACGCTTTCGCCTATCCTTTTTCCTCGTTTACCTTGCGTCCTCAGTACCTCAAACATTAACTCTGCACAAACGATACCCAAAGACCAACGATGTCAAATCATCACAGGAACAGAACGCATGTCCAAGCCCGCCGCCTTGGTTTTACACTTTTACTTACTATCCCACAGTTTCATAGCCCATCCGAGAGCCCCTGGGCGACGCCAGACACCTAACACGGCGGGTGGGAGCAGGTAAATGGAGTCGACTTAGAGTCAACTAAAAGGTCATTTAATGTCAAACAAATTGACCAATAAGTCGACACAACTGTTGTTACAAATAATATAAAAACAATTGAGTCATTTGTAGAGCTCTCCTTATGCATCGAATAATTATGAATAAATGTACTTGAATAATTTAATATTAGTCATGCACTTAGTGGAGCTCTGATCATTTCTTATTGTATGTAAACTAAGTTGTGATATTAGTCGATACGACTTACTGGCCAAGTTATATATACTTATTCCCATCTATTGTTTTAATCTTAGAGTATGAAATTATTTTAATTAAATGAGATATAAATAGAGTCTATAAATTAGGCTGCAAATTTTAAATAAGAATACTCTGATTATACGCTGGCGATAATCGGCCGATGGGATCATAGGGTCGATATGGGAGATAAGATCCCATCGGCCGATTATCGCCAGCGCATAATCAGAGTATTCTTATTTAAAATTGTGGCCTGGTTTATAGACTCTGTTTATATCTCATTTAATTAAAATAATTTCATACTCTAAGATTAAAACAATAGACAGGAATAAGTATATATAACTTGGCCAGTAAGTCGTATCGACTAATATCACAACTTAGTTTACATACAATAAGAAATGATCAGAGCTCCACTAAGCACATAACTAATATTAAATTATTCAAGTACATTTATTCATAATTATTCGATGCATAAGGAGAGCTCTACAAATGACTCAATTGTTTTTATATTATTTGTAACAACAGTTGTGTCGACTTATTGGTCAATTTGTTTAACATTAATTGACCTTTTAGTTGACTCTAAGTCGACTCCATTTACCCGCTCCTGCCCGCCGTGTAAACTAAGGGCTTCCCACAGGTGCCCCACTGCATGAATAACAAGCGCAATGGCTAGCCGCCTAGCGTTGCCAACCCACATGCATCAGCAAAAGATCCATCTGCTTTTTTCCTCTTAATTTAGCTTGAAATGGTGAAATGCAGGATCATTGCAGGTTCTATGTATTCATGATGTAGCCCTTCTTCATGCGATTTGAATGAGCCCTCAAGTATGCAAATTGGATAAGAATTGCCTGAGTTATGCTTAAAACAAAAAACAAAAAAATATGGGCTTATTCAACTTGGGAGCTCTTGGAACGCTAAAAAGCCATTTTAAGGACTTTTAAGCCATTTTCAAGCAGATGGATCTTTTCCTGATATGTCCTGCCGCCACGATCCTTCAAGACAGAATGCTCTCCCTGATCATGCAGGCCTGAGGAATATCTAACTTTCCCTGCCCCATCTTCTCCACAGGGATCTGAATCCCTACCGGCCATACCCTCACAGGTGAGTGAGTACATCGCATACTTTCGCCCTGAATCCGACGATGCAGAATTCTCTCAGACAACCCATAACGTCATCACTACTTGGGCTCTACAGGCAGAGGTCAAAGTGTCAGTTCATACACTGTGTCTCCAACACGATGTGTATCTGGCGTTTTCTGTGCGAAGGAAGGGATTCCGCGTTCAAAGACTTTCTAGTTTCCCCCCCACCCGAGTATCTTGAGTAGAGCTAGGCCAGTACTATCAGCCAGGTAACATGTCACCACACAGATGTGGTCCTGAACAACCACATCGCCTCATGTATTTACATACCACATCGCCTCCCATCCATCAGGATGTACCGTCACCTAGCGTGCGTCTTATGAATAAATGCAGATTCAAACGCATGTCACCATCCTACAGCTCATCACGTGACAAGACATCATCAACTGCAACTGCCTTTTCCAGCGGCGATGGTAGCAGCTATCCGGCCTTCATCCATCCTTCTCTAGCTCTAACCATGTCTGCCGCATTTCAGCCATCCATGACTCCCACGCTCATGTTGACATGCAACGGGGGCACAATGCTGGTCTAATACCTTCTAACGCTGAATTCTGGAGCATAAACGGCCTCGATCCCGAATTATGCATCCACAACGACTCGCCGTGATTACGGTTCCGAGTCGCTCATTCGGTCTTTAACTTTTTGACCTCGTCGCCAAGCCCGTCGAGGCCCTATCCGTGCAAAAGGGTGGAAGGGTGTGTGCTCATCGAGAGTACTTTCGTGCGATGCGTTACAGTAAGCAGACCGTACGTCTCCGATATTACCGGATACTGTAATGCCTAGCGCCTAGCGCTCATCCCACAACTTCTTGATCAGCGCGAGCATCGCCGGCTTCATGCCCTTGTCCACGTTCCTCGTGGCTTCGACAAACTCACACCACACTCCCCATTTCCCTCGAACGCCCCACCGTCGAAACAGATCGCGTCGTGAGCGAGCTTCTTCAACTAGGTGGCGCTGCCAGGTTGCGATCCCTCGGCCTTGACCCTTACCCTGACGACCGCTGTTCCAGTACATGGCTACGTGGTCCTCGACGCCGGAGAGAGCGTGTACGTCCCATTCCTCCAGGGCGCCTGGTTGTTCATCCCATCATGATTGCCGCTTCGTCCCAGAACTCCCACTCACACGCCAGGGCTGCGCCTCGTATCGACCTCCTCGAAGCGGCCATAACGGACCTGACCGAATGCCCACTCCACGTGCTCGGCGTACGCACATGGCACATCACAGAAGACAGAAGGTGATGTTTTCCGCTGACTCCCTCGTCATCGCTGGTGCTTGCATCTCCAAGTTCGCAAGTGTGCTCATGGGTGGAAGAGCGCTCCGTGGTGCGTGAAAACGTTGTCGGGGCTGTGCTTGAGCTTTCGACCACGCAGCATGGCGGACAGTGGAACGGCTTGAGTTCACTGTGTTTGTTGCTCGTTCAGCGGACATGCACGGACTGGCTCTAGAGGACAGGTTGATACTTGGCGTAGAGTAGTAGTGTAAATGGTATCATTCAAGTCGCACAATATCCTATACCATGCGT
Source organism: Russula aff. rugulosa BPL654 (assembly GCA_022496225.1). NCBI lineage: Eukaryota > Fungi > Basidiomycota > Agaricomycetes > Russulales > Russulaceae > Russula > Russula aff. rugulosa BPL654. Next base: position 107,667 of record WTXE01000074.1, on the reverse strand, counting down.
CGAATAGGCGGTACTCACTTTGACCATAACCTGAGTAAAACAACATACACCATCATGGTCTCATCATGGTCTCATCCTCCGGATGGCTCAGGTACTAACGAACCTCTGGTCCTGACCAGCTAGCGGCAGTGGACGACGCCTGTGTGGCGCAGCTGGTGTGCGCGCTTGTGAGTCCGGAGAAATTGGAGATTTTGGCAGGCTTAAGCGAAAGGAGGCTCGTTAGCATAGAATCGGACAAAGAGTACAGACTGCAGCTCGATAGCTCGGGTCGATGTGAATCTTTGCCAGACAAGTAGCGGAAGGGAGAAAGGAGAGAAGCGTCCTAGGACGGCTGGCTGACACAAAAAAAAAGAAGAAAACAGAACTGCTGATTAAGGTGGTCAGGTAATAGCTTAAATACAGGAAGCTTGTGTTAGCCCTATGAGGCTATAAAAGAGCGCAAGGGAAAGAGAGAGAGCAGAACAAGGAAGACGAGAAGTCAAGGGTGTGGAAGAAGCCTGCCGTGAGACAATATGCGGGGACCGGTGCGACGACGGCTAGGAGCGGGTCTGAGAGGGTGGGCAAGAGTGAGGGCGTGGGTGAGTAGTAGATTGGGTAGAGAGTAGGGGTCGGGCGACTCGGGCCAGGCGTTGCCAAGAAATAGCCGCTGTCGATGATAAGTTATGATAACTCCGGTCAGTAGCTCGGTAACCTCCGGAGCTACTGTACCGAAGACTCGGCGCTTGGGGGGAGAATGGAGAACCCCCACACACGCCAGGACTGTGCCTTGTCTCGGCCTCCTCGAAGCGACCGTAATGGACCTGGCAGAACGCCCACTCGACATGGTCAACGTACGCACATGACACATGACAGAAGGAGATGTTTGGTTTTGCACCGACTCCTTCGTCATCGCTGACGCTTGCTTCTCCAACTTCCGCAGTGTGATCATGGGTGGTAGTACGCTCTATGGTGCGTGACAACTTCGTCGGAGCTGTGCTGGCCTTGAAGACATCTCGCTCTCGATCACGCAGCATGGCGGATAGTGGAACGGCTTGAGTTCACTGTGTTTGTTGCTCATTCAGCGGACACTGCACGGACTGGTTCTAGAGGACGGTTTGATACTTGGTGTATAGTGGAAGTTTAAAGGTGTATCATTCAAGTCGTACGATATGCAATACTATGCGTCGAATGGACGGTACTGGCTTTGAAAATTTGACAACTCTTTTTCTCGTCCGCACCTTGAGGAAAACCACATACGCCTTCATCGTTTCATCTTCCCCCGTATGACTCGGATACCAGCTAACTTTGTCAACGAGGATGAGATCCCAGCGCTACTCAAACATTCGAAATCTGGCCTGTACGGTTTAAGTTAACACCTGTTATTCTGGTCCTGTGGTGACCTGCTGGTGGCAGTGGGCGACGCCTGACCGGTGGACTCATGATCGAAACGCTCTCTTTATTTCTGCTTCGCACCGTTGAGGATGAACAAATGAAGATGAAAACAGGGAATATAGTATAATACGATGTACCATAGAGCAACAAGGACGGTTCAACCGGGGTGACAAAGTGACAAAAAAAAGGATGACCGGCCACCCACCCATTGATACATACCATGAAGCCATGGTAGGTTTCAATGGATGGGCGGCCGGTCATCCTTAAAAAAAATTCCGTTCTCACATTTCACTCAGGCTGTTCTCAGACTTAGAGAAGGCAAAGGAGAAAGAAGCTTATGCGTCCCACCCACCATCCCGCACTTACCCCATCACCAGTGTCACACAAATCGATTCACACAAGTCGCAAGACAGCGAGAGACCTCATAAGCCGGAGTAGGAGTATGTGTAGCGCCGATTCAGTGGAAACAGTCACACACGGTCGTCGCAGCCAAGTCTCAGAAGGCAGAGCTGAACAGTCACACTGACTCACACCTTAGACGCCTCAGAACTCAAGTGAAGATGCAGCCTCAGAGTTACCGCGCACAACTTCAAAACCAGAACCGCGAGACTCACACTCACACAGTCACACAAGGTTGCGCCTCGGCTGCACACTGGCAACATCTGCCTTATGCAACACCATATTAGGTGCTGATAGAGAGAGTGAATCACACGAGTATCACACATCGGCAGCAGAGTTGGCGAGATTTGCGAGACTTGCGTCACACAATGATAACCTTGAGGTCACACAGGACACGCCAGCCCAGTAGAGTTCGGTGCCGAGAACTGCCAGAGTGCCGCATGGCGTCATGAGATCAGACGTCGTAGGCACGAGCATGTCGGCGAGGTTGCGAAGGGACTTGCATCACACGATAACCTTGAAATCACACAGGACACGCCGGGTCCCGCCCAGGTGATACCGGTCGAATTGGACCCAGCGGTATTCAGTGCCGAGAAGTTGCCAGAGTTTGCCAGTTTCCGGGACCTTGACGGGTTGAGACTTGAGAGCTTGAGAGCCTAGTTGGTGGTAGAGTTGCGCCGCGTGCTTGTTAGAGTGTTCACGCAGGTAGATGGAAGCGCTGAGAACACAACAGGACGGTCTGGGCTGGAAGTGACGTCGATCCGTTGCCCGTTAAGTGATTGCGGCGCGATAAAATGCTGCTGCGTGGCCGGTGCAGGTTTCCAGAAACAGTGGAATGAAGGGCGAGTAGGCGTCATGCTCCCAAGGCGACGAAGAGAGAAGGCGGGAGCGGCGAGATGGTCCCCGGCCAGCGCGTGAGGGAGTCTTCAACGATGTCGAAACTGTCGGTGCGGGGTCATGGGTTCGATGGGGTGGCGAGCGGCGGTCAAATACGTTGCCGAGCACCTTCTCGCCGTGACCGCGCTTTGCTTTGATAGAGGCGATGATACTGAGGCATCTCCTCACTCCGCTGGCGGGGACGAGGACGAGGACGAGGACGAGGACAGGAGAGGAGATGAAGGGCGCCAACAGGGGTCGATGGGTTCAGAACGAGTGGAAATACGCACGCTTTATAACCTGTTTTCAAAAGTGCCTGTCAGCCGCCTCTGATATCATCCGCCGGTGAGGAAGCATCCCAAGATCTTATCAGCGACGTTGGCGGTTTCACCTGACTTTCAAAGTTTAGATTCCAACAATCGCGCGGTTCTCAGCAATGCAAAAAGCGCGAAAAAGATCCCGCCCATGTACCGTTGGGTTCTCTTTGCATCAATTACAAGGCGATTTTATGATTGAGTTGTTATACAATGCCTAAGAGACCCGTATGAGCACAGGGGGAACTGAAGAAGAAAAAAAGATTTGAGGATATGAGTCAAGATGTTACCTCTCAGGAGAGAGGAATCCATATCTATAGCAGGAACGAATTTATATAGCCAAAGTCTAGTATGACGTGCTTCGGTGGCCCACTCCGATATATGGGTGGCTACACGAACGCGCATACTGGGCTACGGTACAGGGAAGCGAGAAAAAGGGCAATCTATCCGGCCCGGAAGCCGCGCCGCGCCATACAGTAATACGGTAACGTAAACGTATCGAACTTTTATTCTCCCGTTGAAGGACCTGGACAATCTAGTCGTGGCGGTCAAATGGGGGTCCATAACTTGAAGAAAAGTGATATCAGTCTCTACAGCTCCATCCATCAATACATACCTGCAGCGGTCTGGTAAAGGCCACCCGGCAAGTAGCCAGAACCTTGCCTTGGGTGGTGTTGCCAGGGTTGCGATGCAGCTGAATCACGACTCACTGGCTAAGTTGATAGCCCATGGTAGACTTAACCACCACTTGACACATTTATTGCTGTACTTGTAGAGTACGAGTACAGTATATCATACGATATTCAGAGCAATAAGTGAACATGACTCTTCTGTGCTTGAGTACAGTAATTGTCAGTAAATACCAACATCATAGCCCCATTGAAATTATGCCCCATCTTCCCTGCCTCCGAATGGCAACTCGAACAGCATCAATAGCCGAACGGTATTAGGACGTCCATTTACCGACGCTTCCTCAGAAAAGCGCGACCCTTGTTATTCCGTGCATCAATATCCGCGCTGCTCTGGACCAACAGCGGTACAAGCTCAGGGTATCCTGCTCGCTCAGCTACATGCCACGGAGTTTGGTTGTTGTAGTCACGGGAATCTACATCCGCACCATGCTCGACGAGAAGTCGAACAACGTCCCAATGTCCGCCCTGCGAGCGCCGTGCAAAGGTGTCCAGTGATTATTGTCCCAGGTATTCGCGTTCGCACCGTGCTTGAGAAGCACCCGAATAATTTCAAGATCTCCGTTATATGAAGGCAATTGCAACGACGTCCAGCCGCCCTGGTCCGAAGCGTGTACATCTGCACCATGGTCGAGGAGTAACTGAACCACATTCAAATGCCCTTCATGTGACGCTCCGTGTAGTGGGGTCCAGTTGCTGTGGTCACGAGCATTTATATCTGTGCCGTGCTTGATGAGAACATGAACCACCTCCAAATAGCCCATCTGCGACGCCAGATGTAGAGGAGTGCAGTTGCCGTCGTCCCGTGCATCCGTACCCGCGTCGTGATCGAGGAGAACGGCAGCGATATGCGATTGACCTTCTTGCGACGCCAGATGTAGTGGCGTAAGACTGTACGTGTCTCGGGCATTCACATCCGCGCCGTGGTCGATAAGAAAGCGAGTGACTTCCAGTTGACCCTCTCGCGACGCCAGATGCAATGGGGTAAGACTGTACGTGTCTCGGGCATTCACATCCGCACCGTGGTCAATAAGAAAGCGGGTGACTTCCAGTTGACCCTCTCGCGACGCCAGATGTAACGGCAAAAGCCTGTACATGTCCCGGGCATTCACATCCGCGCCGTGGTCGATAAGAAGGCGAGCGACTTCCAGTTTACCCCTTCGCGACGCCAGATGTAATGGAGTGCAGTTGCCGTCGTCCCGTGCATCCGTATTTGCGCCGTGGTCGAGAAGGATGCCAGCGACATGTGGTTGACCCTCCCGCGACGCCAAATGTAATGGCGTGAGACTGTACATGTCCCAGGCATTCACATCTGCGCCGTGGTCGATAAGAAACCGGGCGACTTCTAGTTGACCCTCTCGTGACGCCAGATGTAATGGCGTAAAACTGTCCATGTCCCGGGTGTTCACATCCGCACCGTGGTCGATAAGGAAGCAAGCAACCTCCAGATCACCTGCTTGCAACGCAAATTGCAATGGCGTAAAACTGTCCGTGTCCCGGGCATTCATATCCGCACCGTGGTCGATAAGGAAGTGAGCTACCTCCAGATCACTTGCTCGCAACGCCAGATGTAATGGCGTAAGTTTATCCATGTCCTGGGCATTCACATCCGCACCGTGGTCGATAAGGATGCAAGCAACCTCCAGATCACCCGCTCGCAACGCCAGATGTAATGGCGTAAAACTGTCTATGCCCCGGGTATTCACATCCGCGCCGTTGTCGATAAGGAAGCGAGCGACTTCCAGTTGACCCTCTCGCAACGCCAGATGTAATGGCGTAAAACTGTCTATGCCTCGGGTATTCACATCCGCGCCGTTGTCGATAAGGAAGCGAGCGACTTCTAGTTGACCCTCTCGCAACGCCAGATGTAATGGCGTAAAACTGTCTATGCCCCAGGCATTCACATCCGCGCCGTTGTCTATAAGGAAGCAAGCGACTTCCAGTTGACCCTCTCGCGACGCCAGATGTAATGGCGTAAAACTGAAAATGTCCTGGGCATTTACATCCGCGCCGCGGTCGATAAGGAAGTGAGCGATTTCTAGTTGACCCTCTTGCAATGCTAGATGTAATGGCGTTAATCTTTTCATATCCTGGGCATCCACATTTGCGCCACCTTCGATAAGGAAGCGAGCGACATCTACGTGTCCCCTTTTTACTGCTAGATGTAAAGGAGTCACCCTGCTGGTGAAACACGGAGCTTGCACGTCCTGCGAGCGCTTCATTGCCAGGAACTTTACAATAGTATGTAAGCCCCATAATGCGGCATAATGTAACGTGGTTCCGGTGAGTGGTAAGGGCCTTTCGGCTCGTTCGGTTCGCATCCATCTGGGAACTTCTGGTTCGTGTATCCAGAGGCAGGCCGCAAGATGTGGCTTTCTCGGGTCAAATAGTTCTTCCATCCTGGCCTGCACAGTTTTCGATAGATCTCCAAACCGGACATGGTTTAACCAGTGCTCGGCAGCATATTCTGCGAGAGGGGTCCTCCAGAGACTGCCTCTGGTGACGACGTCCTCGTTCAGACGTAGGAGAACGTCCAGACAGGCTTGTGCGACGAGGGTATGAGTGGGTGCCGTAGGAACACAATAATAGGAAACATCGGGACTTGCGTTGACAAGGATCGCGTTTTTGAAGAATTCTTGCACCGAAAAGTGCGAAAATTGTATGATCGTAGTATCTCCATCCTTGACAACCGCAAGCAGACTTGAGTATTTAGTCTGCGCCGCGTTTACCAGATCCTCTCGGCGCCAAACTCCACGAAATAGCCGTAACCGTCTTTCAAACATTAACGCGAGAAGTTCTGCAAGTTCCTCGACACTGAGCGGGCGGCGAGCCACGAAGACGCAGCTGAAAAGTGGTTGCGCCCATGCACGATCCGCCCCATCAATGTCTCGCAGGGTGCGCCAATAGGTTCCATCGAGCGTCTCTGGTAAATCATCCAGAGTACGCTGTATTCGTTTCCGAGGGCAGTCGCGAAGGTAGGCAAACAGACAAGAAGCCAATTTGAATCTACTTTAGGCGTGAGCAATGGTAGTGAATGCACAAGGGATTACGGCTCACATTCCGTTAACTTTCTGTGTGAGCACATTAATGACAAGTTTCCTGTCCCCGGCTCTCCATGCTTGCATTTTCTGATCCGTGTGGACGACCGACTTGATATAGTTGGCAATGTCCTCCTTTTGTCCACTCTCGTCATGTAGGGAGACGGAACGGAACGATAAAGGTTCGAGGACAGCACTGAGGTCAGGCTCGAGTCGACTAGTGACACATATCCGCAAATTCGGGTATTCTGAGGTCGTAAGCTGTCCAACAAGCGTTAACACTTTTTTTCGGGCGGGCGGAATGTCCGATATGGTTGAATATTCGTCCAAGGCGTCCACAATTAGGTAAACTGGGGATTGTCCGGGGAGTTTTAGTATGCTTTTCAAACATAATACAAGCGCAGTGTCCCTGGGACAACCTGATTCCTTGGCGTGTTTCGAGTAGAATTGGGAGACCATGCCACAATAGGCATCGGATTGATGACAAAGCTGGACTAGTAGGGATGAGACCAATCCACGTAGGTCCTTCTTTTTATTATCCCTAAAATCACAATAAAAGTAGGCCAGTGACACGAGCCCGGCTCTCCTCATGGTGTCTATATCCTGAATGATTGCGGAACTAGCCAAAACAATAAGTTCTCAAGACGAAAAAGAAAAATCGAGAAGTACACATACCAAAGGATGCTCTTCCCTGAGCCCGCTGCAAGAGGAAAAATTATCAGTCTCCATAATCGCGGAAAAGACTGGTGAGAACGAACGTTTGCCACGGATCCACAGCAGAGAACTTGTTTTGGAGCACTTCCATTCCGAGAAGGTGTCGCCTTGGATAAACCATGCCGTGCCCCGGGTGACGCAATTCGCAGGCAATTTTGTGATTTATCGATGGATCTGGCGGTGAGAGCCAACTTCGGATGTCTTGTTGCAATTTGTCACCTGTCAGATGGTTTCAGCGATTTCTGCCAGAAATCGCAAGATTCCCAACATAGAGAGATTACTGACGTTTCGACCTGTTCACGTCGCTCAACATGCGGTGCATGCTTTCTGATGTTGAGTTAGACCCAGAACTAACACATTGGGACTAGCAAACATACCCAGGGCATCCCATATACCGTCGATGGATGGTTTGTCGTCTAAAGGAAGAAATTCTCAACCAACGGGTGGCAAGGCGAGTCAGTTTGCTCACCATCCATGACAACCCTTATATTCTGGACAAGCCCATAGACGACCTCAAGAATCTGAGATGTGGTAATCTGACTCTCGTCCAGCGTGAGTCGATCCAACCTTTCCAGTACGATCTGATCGAAATTCCCTCTAAAGAGCTTCTTTACAAATGTCCCTGCGTCGTATTGAGTCAGATAAAATGCCAGCGAGGAGGCACTCACCTGGCTGCCTTTCCTTGACGAGCTTGGTCGCAAGTCCGAGGATGGAAAGCAACTCCACGAGGGTCTTTACGACAGTCTCCGTCATAGCGGCTGTGTGAGGGACCTTGGCACAGATGTCGAGGTGTTTCAGAATGGACTCAATCGACTCTAGTAGATCAGCAAGCGGATCGAGTGCGCTAACGTCCTTGACAGTCTAAAGCATTTAGAGGTCAAAAAAATACGCACGTAGGAAAGAGACATACAGCGAGTAGGATAGCAAACCCGGCACATATTGGTTTCGCAAGGGGATATGGCTATAGAATAAGCATCAGAGATGGAACAACCCATCAGCATCTTCGAGCGTACCCAGTCGAGATCTATGCTGACAGGAAGCGTATACAGAATTGATACGACACTTCTGAGCGATTTCGTAATTCTATCGGTTCCTCCGAATTCACTACAGGCGGATACTTGGTCTTGAAGAATGGCGGTAACGGACTCAACGGAGTCAGAATATCGAAGCTGCTCTGTGAGTGGGTGTTTGGAAAGTTCTATGCCCGTCTGCTCTTCGTATTCATGCAAGGAAGCCGAGAACAAGTTGAAGTTTAAGTTGGACAACATCTGAAAATGAGCTGGTCTTGACTGGTGACGGATTTCACGAGTGGGGGAAGATGTGGATTAGGATCTGTCGGTTACTGCGGGGGAATAATAATAGTTGGATAGTAGGCGGTCACGGTGGTGGAATGGTAGATATCAGGGTTGAGGCCGTTGAGGTCCAAGTCAGTACTGTACAGTGCCTCGTGTATAACCGTCGCGGTGACGCACGTCCGTCGCACTTGCCCAGGCACAGGCCAACTGGGTACGGTTAAGCGCTCGAATTGGTTAGTCGGTACCTTATGGACCTTTTTTCATACACTCCTGTATTTTGCTTGCATCTATGTGGTCAATTTATCATTGAATTCGAAGAGTGCGGCGGTTGGCAGAGCCAACTTTTTCTTTGTCTGCCTTCACGTTCTCAACAAGTTATTGCACATAAGTCATCGAGAAACTTTGCACCAGAAACGCTGATGAGAAATTCATGCTACAATTGATAACTGCTAGGGAGCCTCGACAGAAAGATCTCGATCGTCTATCATCATTCCTGCGCAAGCTCCTCTGGAGGAGGGCCCTGCTGCTCCTGCTGGCGTTCCTTACGTGTCGCCTGAACGACGTCATCCACGCGCAACAGGACACGGGCAGCCTATACATACAGTATGAGAAGCAAAAGCACATAGTCAATAAAAAGAGTCGAGATGAAAGAATGTGAGTAAAGCAGCACCTCGATGGCGGTTTTGAAGGTTTGGATCTGCACATAAGATTTAGAAATGGGAGAGGGAGAAAGTTAGTTCAGTTATGCTAGCGACGGCAAAATCCGGGGGTGAGTGGGAGGGAACAAACCTTGACACTGGCGGATTCGTACAACTTGTACGTTTTCATATCTACAATCTCACCCGTCTCACCATCGATACCCCACGAATGTTCTCCATTCGCATGTTTTGCCTAGAGAAAAAAAAATGAAATGAAAGGATAAGGGAAATATACATAATTAGAGAAGGAAGAGAAGAGACGCACGCGAAGCGCCGTAAGGGCGCGTATTGCGTTCCCACCCGCATTTTGTACGAGCGTGCGTGGGATCACCTCCAGCGCATCTGCAACAGCACGGAAGGGCCCAGCCTCGACACCAGTCACCGCCCGCGCACGCGCGTGTAGGCCAACTGAGATGGCCATCTCGACCGCACCACCGCCAGGCACAAGCATCGGGTTGAAAACGACGTTGCGCGCGACAGACATGGCGTCCGCTAGATTGCGATCGATCTCATTTAAAATGTCCTTAGATGGCCCGCGGAGGAGGATGGTGCATGCTTTAGGTGTCGTGCATTCAGTCAGGAAGGTGAAGTATCTGCGAGAAATAAGGAGCGTTGAGACGTTGATGTTTGTAAGAGAGAAAGAGACTCACTCATCGCCTATCTTTTCAACGTTGAATAGCCCGCATCGTGTTCCGATGTCTGACTCTCGTAGGTCCTCTACACGGTTCACGATCGTGGCACCTACTGCCCGCGCGATCCGGTTGTTGTCTGACTTGCGTACCCGTCGGAGCGCAGAGACGTTCGCCTTGGAGAAGAAGTACTGCGCATAATCTATCCGCGACGTAGAGGAGCAATCAGCAATTAGGACCTGAAAAGACAAAAAACGGCGCACCTGAAATGCCCTTTTCAGTGATGACGAGGTCGGGCTTGAACTCTAGGATACGGTCCACCATCCCCTTGACCTGCTCCTCCTCAATCTGGTTGATCCGCGCAAAGTCGGCCTCCTTCGAAATCTCGATATTCGTCTGACTTTCGCCCTTCTTATACTCGAGCGGACAATCAAGGAGCACAATGCGGGGATTGTGTATCCGTCTGCGCATCTGCGGATGCACGATATCCTTGTTCAACATGACGCCAGACAAGACACGACTGCTCTCGATCTCGCCACCGGGACCTTCTCCACGCGGGCATACCGCTTGATGTCGACCGTGCGCACGCCCGCGTCCTCGGCCGAGACGGTGCGGACGGCTTCGAGCGCGAGACGGCACATGAGGTCAGACCAGCGGATGACGAACTTGGTCCCGATCGAGGTTTTGATGAGTGCGAGCATCTGCGCATCGTCGTTCGTGTCGATCGGGACGGAGATTCGGGAGACGATTTCGAGCGCGGTTTGGAGAGCTTTGTTGTAGGCGGAGATGATGACGACCGGATGGATGTTGCGCTCGAGCTGCGAGAGGGATTGGGCAAGGATCTCTCCCGCTATAAACCACACAGGAGTAATAGTATTCGTCATCGTCGTCGTTATCTTTTGGCGTTACGGATAAATGCAAGCAGACGTACCCAAGACGATCACGCTTGTCGTCCCATCTCCACATTCCTCGTCCTGTGTCCGACTGAGCTCAATCATATTTTTTGCGGCAGGGTGAGCGACGTCGATCTCGCGAAGAATCGCATTTCCGTCATTTGTGAGACTGAAAAGAAAAGAGAAAAAAGAATTTTTAGAGAAGAACAACCAAGGACATGTCGGATGGCAGGTGCACTCACATAATGCCTCCCATAGGGTCAAGGATCATCTTTAGCATAGCTTGGGACCTAGACATGTTCGAATGACATCGGCAACTGTCTGATTTTCGATAGGGCGTTCAGCGTTCCAGAAAGAATGTCATTCAAGTACGCACCTTTGCGGCAGTGATGTTGGAGATTTGAGCTTTCCTCCCAGATTGTCGCTCGGGTGCAGCATCTGTACATTTAGAGAGTAAGCCCCTGCTGGGAGTCACGCATCCGATGTCAATTTACTCATTACGAATACTGGAGTCGACATGTTTGTGTTTTGGATGTTGAAAGTGTTAAAAGTGGGCTGTGTGGATGGAACGACTCGCTTGACGCGTCTTGATGGAAAATCGCCACCAAGATGAGAACGAGACGCGCTTGCTCTCGTGGTACATCTTAGACTAAACTCTATTCTGTTCAGAAGTAGGTCATACGTGGGAAAATATATAGGTATAGCATGCTAAGCCTAAGTATAGGCTGGATATACGTCTCCGGGGATTCTACAGATGGTTGTACACGCATTACGTCGTTTCCAGTGACACCATCATGGATCCAGACAATCATGGACATGTCATTAAAAGGCCTGAGAGCATGTCCTGAAGCCAACGAATCAGCGAGATGCTCACGGAAGTAGGCGCAGACTATCAAGACGCAAACCTTTTCTGGAGCAGAGTCGGAGAAGAGCATGATGGGAGGCTCGTCATTGGCAAAGACAAGAGCAACTGCATGAGGGATCGAGCGTAGTTCTCAAACCCTTCGTACCATTCTTTGATAGTGGGTCCAGTGTTCTGAGTGTGATGACGTCCGAGGGGACACCGTCGATATCCTGTGGGTTTCGCTCATGAAGACACCTCTTCTGAAAAAGTAGACGTAACCACTGACCGTTTGCCGATGGTAAAACTTCAACAAAGCATCGCTCAGCTGGAAGTATCGCCTCCGCCATGCGACCGACTCGGAGTTCTGCACGGTGACCCACCCGCTCAAGAGCACGCCATCACCATCCAGACGACTCTCCTGCGTCTCTTCGCAGCCGCCACGCGCGCAGCCTCCCGGCGCTCGTTCGCGTTTTTCTTGAGCTCGTGCTCGGTCCTAGCAAACTCCTCACGTTTGCGTTCCTCTTCGCGCATCCACTCTTCAACCCTCCGCGTTTCCTCAGCTCTCCTCTCCGCACTCCGCCGCCGGCGCTCCTCTCGCTCGCGCACGCGCTGTTCCTCCTCCTCCCGTTCTGCCTGCTCACGCGCTGCCCGCGCAAAAGCTTTACGCGCCAGATCACGCTCCAGCTGCGCACGCCGCGCCAGCTCCTCCTCTTCCGCTTGCCTCGCTTCCGCAGCACGCTGCTCCTTGATCCGCGACTGCCGCACAGCCTCCTCCTCCTGCACCGCACGCTCTTCCGCCTCGGCTGCCAGACGCGCAGCCTCGCGTTGCATAGACCGCGCGTGCGCGTCACCGAAGTCTGGGGCCCGCGGAGGGAGGGTATATCAGGGGTTCTGAGGCCGTGCGGATGACGGGCTCAGGTGCGCTTGGGAGCGCCTTTTCACGGTCTAGTGCCTCGGAGTGGGAACGACCCATCGATGTAGGAGGGATGAAGGATGGGGGCGTTGGCATGGCGTCGAGAATTGCGCTGACAGTGAGGTCCTCGAGGCGTGAGACAGTCAACTTTGCTTGTGGTCGCTGAGCACGGAATTTGAGTAGGTTGCTATGGGTGAATCCAGGGCGGGGATAGGACGGACCTTGAACCAGGATTGAACGGTGCGTGCAGCCATGGACGTTCGTGCTGCCAATGCCCAGCTATTAAAGGTGCAGAACAGTGGCGTCGAAGCAAAGCTGCTCACCTCTTCGCAAGCCGGATGTGCTTCGGGGATATAAGTGATTGTGGCAAAGCAGTCTATGCCGTCGACAGAGATGCGGCAGAAGGCAAACGTTACGGACTGCTCTGAATTCATAATAGATTGTTTAAGCTCGGATAAACCTTGAGAACCGGCCGCGGACATCCTCAATCCTGGAGACCACTACCGGACATAAATCGCCGCCGATAGTCAGTCCTGGCGCTTTAATAATTAAAAAAGACAACCTTTCCATATGTGAGGCGAGCCTTAAGTGAGTTAGTAGGGGCAGTTGGAGGGATACCAGAAATTACAATTACCAGTTGAGCGTTCCACCCTGGCATATACTCCGATAAGCCATCCGAACATTGGGGTCGGTCGACTCTGTTAGATCACTGCCCCGAGCGATCATGGAGACCAATGAATTGCCTTGAGAAAGGTAGGATGTCAGTGGGGAAGAGAAAAAATGATGGGCACGAGTTGGAAGGGTAGCGAGAGGTTCAAGAGGGTGGGTAATCTTTGATGATACAATCATCGTTACGGGCGGCCAATTCACACTGGAAGCATGGCATGAAACAACAACCATCTATATACACACGCACCCCTTGACAACGACCCACGGCGAATCCTACAACAAGACATCACGCTTGGGCCAGGAAATGGAAGATACACGTAGAGAGCGTGAAGTGGCACAAGGACTCGGAATAATAGTACAACATATCATATCAATCAGTTTAGACCCGGACAATGCGGACATGCTTCCGAGGCGTTGCCGCTTACGGGTTGCGCCACGGGGGACAGCGAGTGACTCATCTAGCCGAGAGTTATTTGAAAATCACCACGACGCAGCAAGGCTCCCGAGACCGATGCATGTCCCGTCAATTCGGGGTACAGTAAACAAGGAATTAAGAACGCCTGGGTGACTTGTCACGATGGTGTGTTGATGCCAAGAGGTAAAATTTAGCCACCACCCTCCATTCACCCTCAGTAATCCCGCAGAACACGTGTTTTTAGAGTGGCAACCTTCTTTTCATATCCCAAAGCGCCCCACATACGGGCAACAGGCCACACGCTGATTGGCGCTTTCAGTATCGTAAGTCCGCAGACGGAGAGGTCCAACAACGAGGTCTTAACGAAAATGGAAGATAGCATATTTTACTCGACTCGGAGTACAGCCAAAGGATTCAGAAGCATGCTGGCACGGGCATCGGCTATCCTCCCACTATGGAAGATGCCTCCCCGAGTATCTGACGCAACATCGATTGCGATGAGCTCTCTCACGAGGCAGTAGCCATGTGGTATGACCTGATACCGATCAGTGGCGGACCGCCTTACACGTGTAAGAATCCCAGCGTTACTAGCATGACCCGAAATAACTATGAGGGCCGAAGAACGGTGGAAGGACTTTGCACAGCTTGAACACAGCTCCTGGGGGTTTTACATCACTGACCTCGAAAGTATTACTGTACTCGAGAACAAGTGTACCCGTTCGATCGGCCTCAAAAAGAAAGGTCTCACCACATTCATCTCACGACTCCACTTACCCCGAGTCACCCGTGACACATCAAGAGAATCTGAGTCGAGCTAGTATTCGCACCCTCCCCCAAGCGCCTGATCGGAATATAATATCAGAACCAGAACCAGAAGAATCAGAAAATACCGCTCTTTTCAGCAGCTCCAGCCCCACAGTACGGCATTCAAGGAAGAGAACACGCAAGCTCGTTGCGAGGACCCTATTTCTACAAAGAATATGATAATTAGCGGCAACTCTGCGATCATACACGCATATAATTGACTCGGTGTAGCTGTATGGCTCGGAGCCTCGCATATGCACTCTAGTTACCAACAATTGTTGTCAGAGGTCCAAGCATAGTGCAGTGCACGATACCTGAACAAGAGGGTGTGGGTCCACGTGGATGGAGGTAGGCTCATGAAGGGGCACACCGGCAAGGTTGGGATGAACTTGGATATATGATTCGCACGCCAAGGCATATTCGAAATGGTAACGGGCTTCGGTCAAGGACGGTACCGATCATATTACAGTACGCCCATTCATCGGAACCCAGGAGTATCGCGTTCGCTTGGTTGTTACGTCTGCTGTAGTCATTCTATGAATTCGTACACCAAATATCTGACATAACTTAATATGTAAAATCATCGTCGATATCGAAACGGAAAAAAAAAAAATTGTTCTAGAACGCGGTACAAGAGGTTAGTTACACAAACTTGAAGTTTCTTGCTTGCTTGAGCTTCAATCCCGAGTAGTTCCGACTCGAACCAGATTTCTAATTAGAGTTCTTGATGCGGCTTACCACTGTATCTACTTGACCAAAATACGTGGTTTGAGGGTTGAGACTTGTAAGGATGTGCACTAGTTGACTTCGAGGGTAAAACGCGATATTGTACCCGATCGTGAAATCCCGGGACGAGAGCATGAGATTGAGGCACGATTTGCGATCGATCAAAGAACGAGTAATAATATAACTTAATAGCTGTGGACCCCCCCGATTCGATGTACTGCAAGATAATACGTTTGGTGCCACCACCCCCGAATGGTCAAATTCTCCAGGGGCGACCCTCCAACTTCTTCGAGAAGGAGAGAAAGCCTTCGGGGAATATCGATGGGGGATCAAAGATTGATTGATGAGCTGCCCTACCCCAATAGTACTGCCGAGAATGCCCGGATTACTTTCACTACAGCAGTGAATGTCATCCAGGCATTCCTAGGAATACTAAGTGAGGCGGTTAGCCAGGCGGGGCCGTACAACTGCCGATGCTATGCCATCTGGCAACTCATTTATCAATGACCTTGTACGACTCGATCCCCTTCCCACCGGAAAAGGGTTGGTTGCAGGTAGGATATCAGTACTCTCCTTGCTACAGGTACATTATTCAGTGAACATAAGGAAGCCAAGAGACGTCGTCGTACGATCGTTTCGATACGCGATGGTATCTCGAATGACAATTGGTGAGCGTCTCTCGTGCGCCACTCTTGAGATGGACGTACTGTACAGGATTTACCATGAGTACCACCCGAGCACTCCCTCGCAACACGTTTGATGTAAATGGTACGGAGCCGCGCGCGGGACTAGAGCTGCCAGCTGGAACGAACGGCTGGAAGGGCAATGCAATGTGTGGCGGTGCCAGTGGTTGGGTCCAAGCAAGGAATAATAAAACGCATTGTTACAAGTGAAGCGATTTGCGGTTTGTTATTTAATTTAACCCGTCCTCCGAGGAGATCCGAAGACTTAACAGCGACTTATTATTAAAATATTGCTGTGCCTTTCCATGACAAAACACGCTTGTGCTTCCTTCCCCCTTGTGCTATTTTGCGGTAAAACAATGAGGTACCCGCACAATGGTAGTTGTGCATTTCATCTCGTTACAATAAGGGGATCCTGTTCAGTATAAAGCTAGGTTCGCACAGCAGGTCCCAATGCAGATTTCAGTTCCACCCGCACCCGCACCCGCCTCATTCTTTTCATTCATCGTCCTCCATTCTCGACGCGAATAGTACCCATACAATGGCCGGCCCAATTATCATACACACCCCTCCCACACCCCTTGCGCCCACCCATCCCCAGCACGTCCACCATCAACACCACCACCACCACCACCACCACCACCACCGTCGTGACGAGCGAGCTCGGTAAGTCCCAAATCCGCGAAACCCCTCTTTAGTATCCCTGTAACTTACCATACCCCCCCCCCCCCAAACTTTAGTCCAAGAGTCTCGCATTCATCTGGCCAACACATCGAACGCCGTCTGATCCGCCTGTGGAAACGGATGACAGGCTCTGTGCGCCGCCATGAACGCGCTTCCATTCTTCCTGACGGTTTCGTCCTCATGAACGCGGCTGCTCGCCGCCGGAGCATACACATGGCCTCTGCAAAATCATCATGAGGTGCCTTCCCTACCCCCCGCTTCGCTCCCTGAGCTCAGGCAGCCAGTCCACATTCACTGCAAAATAGCAAAATAAGAGCCCAATCCTGGCTGCAGCCCTTCTCCCTCTGTGCAGGGCGACCTGCGTTGGTTCAGCTCCCTCCCCTTCCACGTTCCTTTTACTGTATACCTAGACTCCCCGGAATGTGGTTATACCCATTATTGTAAGTTCCAGTCTGTCGTGTACTGAAGTTTATTTTGGACCTGGTCATATGTGGACCATATGCTATTACTTATATAAGGTTGACCCTCACGTTTTTTTCTTATCTGTATCACGCAAACAACAACAGGTTGACTGTCTGGTATATGGTACCCTTGTCGCGAAAGCCGCAAGGCTATTTTTTCAGAACTAGTCAATACAATGCAAGTATGTTTACGTATACAGTATAATTGCCATGGATCTTAATATTGCCGGTGTGTGGATCGTTCAACTAAGCCCAAGAACGGCGTGCAGACGCTCGTTCTCAACCTCTAAAGCATCGCGTTCGTGAATAATCGCGGACATTTCCGGAAGCAACTGCAAGGATAATCGGGAGATGGTCAGCACGGCGCAGACCGGGTGAACCTAGCCCGATTCCATCCATCCAAAGACGGAAACAGCACGGAACGGAAACACACACAACCGTACCTGAACTGAACGCCGGAGTTCGTGGCTCACTTCGTTTCCTGGGCCTGGGCCAAAACTTCTTCCCATATCCACGACACGACGACTGATCACTTTTGCCATATCCATGACAATCTATCGTTGGGTTGTTGTCTTGTCGTCAGTATGGCCGGAAAAAAAAATTGGGGGAAAAAAAGATGATACGTGGCCACAAAAGTAACATTATCATCCCAGAACTTACAGAATGGCCACGACGCATCGCGACGAGGGCGTTGGCCCTGAGTCTCGGGTTAGGCGGTGGACGAATGGCATCGGCTATCGATATGAGCGATTCTTCTTCTGCGCAGGTGGCGGCGCGGCGGGAATTGCTCGTCCTCTTATGCTGTCGTTGATGCCGTTTCGAGAGCAAGAACTGTTCCTTGTAGCTCTGTGTGGGTGGATACAATGGTGAGATCAGCTGAGGGTTAGCGTTCAATTCGTATGTCCCCGACGAAAGGAAAACATACCGCTACTTCAGCATTCGTCACTCTCTTGCTCCACCTTCCTTTTCCGGTAACTACCATCAACGCGGCTACACACCAGTAGACCAACTTGAAAAGTGGAAACTTGAGAAAGGGAATAGAAAACCTCATAAACTTCCATACCCACGTCCTTAATAAAAAAGAAGGGAAAAGAAGAGAGGAAACTTCCACACTCCCACTCCGTATACCCATACACACTCGGCTGATGGTTGATGAACAACCAACGCTGACCCTAACCCCAAACCCAACCACTAATGACAACCCAGAAAAACCGTCCGAGACCCTCCTGTCTGATCATCCCCCCAGCAGAGACTCGGAACGGAGTCAGGGCAACCCCTCTGGGGATAAAACCCCAGAGACAATAGAAGAAGCCAATAAGCGAGCTCTTGAGGAGGCTACAGACGAAGCGAGAGCTCCGCTCAGGTATAATCCACTTGAACCCTTCGTCTTTGATGAGGCGTTCTTCAGCCACAGAATCACGGAAGGTGACTTCAACAGTGCGGTTAACATAATAGTTAGCTCCATAGACAAGGGATACTTCTCAACGGCGATTCCCCTCCCACTAAGCCCATCGGAATGGGCCAGACTATCCTGCAAGCTACTGGCTGCGATCGGAAGAGGCTATCGCAGGACCTGCGACCTGGAACGGGAGTCGATGACAGGTAAAATTAGGGCAGAAGTCGTCGACCCCAATCCCATAGGGCCAAGGTACCCAACGCTCTTCCACCGCATCGCAGCCACAGCCTCCGACATTGAAACCAATGTCGCGCCGGACCAGGATGGGTATAGAGATTGGTACATCACCCTCAAAAAGAATTTCAATGAAAAAGCAGCTAAGAATGCCGCTGGAGAAGTAGAGGAAAAGTGGCGCCGCTGGAAGGCCGAAGAAATTGAGAAACGTGCCGCATCACAAGAAAATGAGATATCAGCCGCGGTACG
Source organism: Russula aff. rugulosa BPL654 (assembly GCA_022496225.1). Classification (NCBI taxonomy): domain Eukaryota; kingdom Fungi; phylum Basidiomycota; class Agaricomycetes; order Russulales; family Russulaceae; genus Russula; species Russula aff. rugulosa BPL654. Next base: position 88,673 of record WTXE01000074.1, on the reverse strand, counting down.
TAACAGAAACGCAAGATATCTCTTTACAGCGGCCGAAGAACTTGGTCTCACATTTGCTTCACAAAACCCCCCTACTGACCCATTCTCTACCCCCACAACGGGTAAGAAACGTACGGTCTCGGGTTCAACCCCTGCCAGGGGTCCTAGCACCCCAACTCCCCTCAGAATCAGCCTGCCAAGGGCCGCGAAACGCACCCCTTCACCTGCAGACACGCCAAGAGGACGTGTTCTAGCACCTATGACTTTGGTAAGTGCGCGGACAGAACCCTCACCAACTCCACAGTCCAGGAAAACTGTAGAACTGGAAAGTCACTCCGCTCCCCAACAAGCTCAGCAACGAGAAGACTCAAGTGTCGCCTCGATGCTTCAGCTCATTCTAACCAGACTGGAGGCGTTAGAACAAGGTACTAACCGGAGAGCAAGGGAACCATCTCCTGGCCGAACTGCTCCAGCAGAAGGACCATCAGTGGTACACAAAGATGCTACAACTAACAACGACTTTGTGCTAGTCGAACGCAACAAGCAACAAAAAAAGGGAAGAGGTAAGGCCGGTAAGACCCTGTCAAACATGCCCCCCCCGACTCAGCCGATGCAAATCAACCTCACACCGGCATCATACGCGCAGGTAGCCTCAACAGCTGCTGATGCGAAACAGCCACCAGCAGCGCCCAAGGTCATTGGTAAGCTCCCAGGTATCACTGAAGTTACTGTCCTTCGGTCAGGAGGACATGCGGACCTGCAGGTGGAACGATGCGTTACGACACGAGCTGCAGATGCAATCGTGCGTGAGGTAAGGCTCAATATGGCAAAAGCGGTAGCCATACCAATCCCCCTCAAATCGGGACGCTGGAGCATCAACCCGCACAGCAAAGGTAACTTTGTCTATTCTTTCGATGGGTGTATCCCCTTCGACAATATAATGCCATATGAACACATACTACTTGGCCCATTCCAGGGGTCAGGACAGCTCCGACCCTCTCTAGGGTGGACACGTCTCCTGGCCCATGGAGTTCCGACCAGAGATACTGACGATTGTTTCTTCGGCCCAGACGAACTACTGAAGGAGGTAAGAACCATGCCAGGCCTCAAAAAAGTACACCTTGCGATGGAACCTAGATGGTTAAGACCCATCGGAAGTATCAACTCGGCATACTCCACCATTACTTTTGCAGTATCAGACCCAGATGGGACCACCACTAACATGCTAACCCAGGAGAGAACCGCCCTTTTCGGTAAGGAAGTCACGATCCGAAGATGGATTGACAAACCCGCTTTAGTGCAGTGTACACGGTGCCACGCACTAGGACACATTAGATCATCAAGAGTGTGCACGCTAGCGAGAAACTCGGTAAAGTGCTTTATATGTGGAGGGACACACAAATCCGAAGACCATAATTCAGAGTGCCGCCGCAAACATACAGTCGCGGGAGTATGTGACTGTAAGAATTATAGATGTCTTAACTGCCAGCAGCTAGGACATCACTGCAGAGAACCCGTCTGCCCTGCCCGTGAATGCTACCGCCCACGGAACCCCCGGAAGAATGGGAGAGGTAAGAACAAGGGTAAGGAAAAGGAAACGGACCTGGACCGCAGCAAGGAGGCGGAGGCGGCTCATCTCTGGGAGAGATACAAAGTCCGTTCTCTTCCTCTTAGAGCAGAGGACAATCCCGACGACGAGGGGGACTGGGACACCAACTATACTGACGAGGACCCATGGGGGCTCTTCACGGAAGCAGAGAGAGCTGCTCAGAAAGCTAGTGGATCAGGACTTCAGCCTGGCCCTGCCCCCGCCAACGAAATGGAGGTGGACAGCCCAGCCGCTGATCCACAGACGACTGACCAGACAGCCATAAGCAGCCATGAGCACTCCCCTTCACGCCCCCAAACCGGCGCTGCCAACCGAACCATGACCTAATGCCAGCACACCCATCCTTACTTATCGCGTCGGTAAATATGCGCAAGCGCAACGCCGTTACCCACGCTCTACTAAATAGCGCAGATAACAACACTCATCTATTACTAATCCAAGAGCCATGGTTTAACACCATCGGCACTGCGAGAAAAGACACCGCCCGGCAAGGGACAGATGTCCTCGGAGGAGTAGCCTCCCCCAAATGGGAGATTCTATATCCCGGCAGCCAAGAAGATAAACGCCCCAGAGTTATGGCGTATGCACGCAAGCGGCCACACCGAGACCCCTCATTTCCCCCCTTTACGATAGTGCCACGACTTGACGTCAGCACACACCCATGCATCCAAGTACTTGACATCGTCTACGACAATGAACAATGGCGAGTAATTAATTTCTACCATGATGTAAGAGATATTACGTGTCTCCAAGCACTTTTAGACCTCGACATCGATGCTACCACACCCACACTCGTGATAGGTGACTTCAATGCACACTCACAGACCTGGTCACCTCCAGGCATCCCTCGCTGCCACCGTTCAGGACGTATAGAAGAATGGGCAGCAACAAACCTCCTCACCCTGGCAAACAACCCTGGAGAGATAACACGGAGAGGGGCCGAGCACGAAAGAGACTCAGTAATTGACCTCGCCTGGTATAACGAAGCAGCCATCCAAGCCGGCACCTTTACTGGCCTGAGAGTTGACTGGGCTGGAAGCCTGGGCTCAGACCACGCCGCTCTCCACGTCGAAGGACACACCAGAGAGCCCCCACTCGAAAGAGACTTGGAGGACGACCTGGGTGTCCTGGTCGACCCGGAGAAAAGCGAGGAATGGATCCATGCCTTCAAGGAGAGATCAACCAACCCTCCCCTCCAACTCCACCCCTCTCCGGAAGAGGTGGAAGAAGCAGCTGCGTCACTTACCGACGATATACAAAGGACTAATGAGGAGATCTTTCAGAAGCGTCGCCCACCGCATCCAAAGGCCGCCCGCTGGTGGAATGCGGCATGCGATGCTGCTGTCCGGAGCCTACGGGAAGCCCAATCCAGCGAAGAACGGAAAGTAGCCCATGCTAGACTTAAAGGCACAGTACGTACAGCTAAAAGATCATGGGCTGATGACCACATAGAAAAGTCACGACTATGGGATGTCGCAGCCTGGAGACACGGACGCAGAATATCCAAGGTCCCATCACTAAAAGGACCAGAGGGACTAGTTCACTCCCATGACGGAGTGGCCGACATCCTCTCGCAAAGGTTCTTCATTCAGACTCCACCGATAGTGCTTACCCGATTCCCAGACGACCCACCCCCCCGTCCAGTACGAAGACTGACTCTGATCGGTAAGGATCTAGTTGAGGATCTGCTAAAAAACGCGGCCAACAGCTCCTCGCCAGGCCAATCCGGCCACACTTGGATACTCCTCAAGTGGGCATGGGCAGCGGATCCTGACCGGATAGTTGAACTCCTTACAGCTTGCCTACGAGCTGGCCATCACCCGCGCCTCTGGAAAGAGGCCGTAGTCTGTGTCATTCCTAAACCCAACCGCGCAGATTACACACTAGCCAAAAACTTCCGACCCATTTCATTACTCGAATGCCTAGGTAAGCTCCTAGAGAAAGTCGTTGCAAAGCTAATCTACAGGGATATAACAAAACATCGACTGGTCCACACATCTCAATTCGGAGGAAGAAACGCGTCATCAACATTGGACGCGGGCCTAACTCTCCTCCACGACATCCAATCAGCTCACCAGTCAGGCCTGAGAACTGGCATCCTCCTCTTCGACATACAGGGCTACTTCGATAACATTAACCATGACAGACTAGTCCAGATCATTACAGACCTAGGATTTGCGCCAGAAATCGTCAAATGGTGCAGATCCTTCCTAAGCGACCGCACAGTAAAACTGAGATTCAATGGTAAGACATCTGACTCGTTCGAATTCGCAGTTGGAACCCCTCAAGGATCCCCGGTCTCCCCAGTGCTCTCGACAATATATACGTCCGCGCTCCTCCACAAGATGAGGGAGTGGACCAACTCGTCATTGGGTATGTACATAGATGACGGAGTTATTTTTGCGTGTGGTCGTACCTGGCCGGAGATCGAGACCACCATGCGCAACGGATACAGTGCATGCATCGAATGGCTGGCAAGAGCTGGGCTAAGTGCTGAGCCAGATAAAACAGAGTTAATTTTCTTCAGGAAAAGGCGAGAGCGAGAAGAACCCCCTCCATACATTCACCTTCCCAACCCCACCCTTAACACGTACTATCGGGTACCAGCAACGGCCACACTTAGGTATCTAGGTTTCTTCTTTGACTCGCGGCTCACGTGGACCCACCATGTGGACGTCGTCTGCAATAAGGCACGAGCCACCCTTAAGGCGCTGCAGCTCCTCGGAAACTCTGTCCGAGGACTTGACCAAGCCAGATGGCGACTTGCTTACAACGCAATTTGCCTACCCGTACTCACATACGGGTGCCAACTCTGGTTTACAGGCAAACAAGTCACCCTCGTTAAGAAACTACAGGTAGTCCAAAATGAGGCGGTAAGAATAATGTCAGGTACCTTCCGAACCACGCCCCGAGAACCACTACATCAACTACTAACGATCCTACCAATGGACCTGAGGCTGACAATCCTTACACAGAATACGGCACTACGACTCTACAGAGCTCCAAGAGATAGCCAACTCCTCAAACGACTTGGGGGAGAGTGGCACGTTCCAACCCCTGGGGAGCTCCCCCTCCCCACCCCCAATCGACAACAAGCCAAAACAACGCTACGTACACTTGCAGCAAGGGTCCCTATCAACGGACCCCGTATAGATCTATTCCCTGACGTTCCGACAGGTGCCCCGTATTGGAATGGCCGAGTCCAAATAGTTCCCAAACGGAACGACTGGGACTATGCCCAAGTCACTACCGCACTTGTAGAAACGTGCCGTAAAGGTAGAGCAACAAACATCTTCTGTGAAGGTATAGTATCAAACCAAAACCGCGAGGATGGTAAGCAAATAGGAACAGCCTCAGCAGTCTTATACCACAGAGGCATAGAATACGAACACCTAGAAGCAACGTTCGGGGAATCAGTCACCGAGACAGACACCCTGACGCGCTCTCTAGGCCCCGCCTTTGACACCTTAACCCTTTTACTAGCCGCAGAGCCGGAACAGGCAAACATACTAACTAATATCCTCATACCTTCCGGAGCAGCACTGAACAAAGTGCTAGACGCCTCCCCGCACGAAGAACAAGAAGTGTCCCTACGACACCTTGCAAAACTAAGTGAGATTCTCACTACATACCCTAACGCGCATATCAGGCTACAGTGGCTCCCTAGGAAAGGACCGTCCGATGGCTTCCGCAGAGCCAAACAACACGCACTCGAAGCCATCAGGACCACAGACATCGCCACGCTCAACGAACCACAAACAATCAAACAACAGAAGGAGAATACAAACCGAAAAGCCATGACACTCCTTACTGAACGCTGGCATCAGAACCCACGCACATCACATGCCTACCGGACGGCGCTCTTAGAGCCGCCAGACGGAAAGCACCACCCCACCTTTCAACCCTCACGCCCGAAACCCACCTCAGGCACGGCCACAAGAGACAACACCCCCACACGCCCAAAAGCTAAGTTCAAAAGACTTACACACGCCACACTTTACCGCTTCATTACAGGACACGCCTTCACCGGGGAGTACACGCAGCGTTTCTACCCTCAACACACTCCAGATCAGGTAGCCTGCCCATGCGGCTCACCGATTCAAACTGTAGAACACGTCCTCATGCTCTGCCCCCTCCACTCCGTCGCGCGCCGCAGATATCTCTCTGTCAATGGCCGCCCCCGACCTTTCCACCAACTCTTCAACCACCCCGAGCGCGTCCGAGACGTGCTAAGCTTCCTAGAGGAGACCGGCGCCTGCGCGAGTCCGCGGGCGGCCTGGGAACCGGGATGAGAGGACTATATACATGACCCACGAGAGGGACCACGTCACGGCCCCCTGCAAACACACACCAGACCGCCCACACCTCAGATCTTTTGCTGCCTATGACCAGCTCGCGCTGGTCTGTCTATTTTCCCACTATACATGTTTGAGCATAATACGTAGTACTTGTACGTGACCGCTTCTGTACCAAGTTGTACGCGCGCGGAATACAAATTCGGATTTAAAAAAAAAAAAAAAAAAAAAAAGTCACTCTCTTGCTCGGAGAAAGGTCCTGAGTTAGAGCGGCACCGTACACGCTTAGATCGCCTTGATTGACATCTGCCAGGAGTTCTTGTCGTCGCAAGGCATACCTAGATACCAATAATGAGAAGGGGCCCAAGTGACGTTACTACAGTACAGTAGAAAAATGGCGGGAAACCCACTTCTGTCTAGTCTCCTCTGGAACGATCACATATTCCTCAAAAGGGTCGAAGAACACTAATTGCTCGTTCGCCTAAGTTAATCAATACAAATATGTGAATTGAATACCTTTCGATCAGAAAAATCAAGGGGGAACGTACGTACGAGCTGAATGAGTCGCTTCGGCACGTCTTTCTCCACTTGCGGCCCCAGTGGAACGAACGCACTCTGATGCTGTCTCACTGGGCATTGTTGAGCCACCCTACCACGACGCATATAGTAGTTGACACGTACTGAGGTCCAGGATGACAGAGAGCGGAATACGCCCGCCTCCGTAACGGGAGTCTTGGCAAAGTTCGCTCAAGGCGAGGGAAACACCTGCAATCAGACAAATAGCCCTCGTTCGATAAGTTCTAGGAACAACAGATAAAACACCGCACCGCGCATATAAGTCCAAGACACTTTCTTCAAGTTCACACACGCGCCGCCTGTCACCGCATCCACACCACCCTCTTTATCATCATCGAAGTCTTGCCGAGCTTCAAGTTTTTCCGCCTCCGCCTTAGATGCGGCGCACGTCGGGAGTCGGACGCCACTGGCACCGCGCGCGATGGCGATAAGATTGGCGATGAGAGAGCGCAATAAAGTGGGGTTAACTGTCGACTGGAGATAGGCGAGAAGCATCCTCTCTAGGATGCGTCGTGAGACTGCCCAGAAAAACGCGGCGATGCCACGCAGACAAAGGAGGAGAATGCGCGATGAGACGGAGTCCTGGCCTTTCGGGGAGCCTGCTCCGCTATAGCCTGAGGTTGGATTGGGTGTGGCCTTTGTTGTCGCGCATGGGGTGCTGGTGGTAGCAGCGGTGTTGTTCATAGAGGCGCAGAGGACTATTCGTTATGCCAGTGCCGATGGTTGAGACTCGGGGGGAAGGGGAAGGGAAGGGGAGGGGGCTAGCAATATATTGTTTAAAATTATTGGCCACAAAGGGAACTTGTTTCTAGCCACAGGAGAATAGATTGTTCAAAAAGACACAATCGGAATTATGGATGAATGGACCCATGAACCACCTGCTTTCAACAATTTGTGGATGTAACAAACGGCCGGCGTATGGTGTGCCACCAGCGAGCGACATTCTCTTTCTCTTGCCGCGCTCCCACATAGAACCAAATCTGCAGCATGGCCGACCCCGTAGGAGAGAAAAGACTAACTCACTGAAATACCTCAATGGACATCAATACAGAGACGCGGTCATTTGTGCATGGGGTAAAAATCATCCATTCATGCCTTTCACATACCGTTGCAAATACAGAATGCCTACGAAGAACCACTGGACAGTTCAGAACTATCCAGCTGTTCTTCGTTGGCGTTTAGTGTCACAGTGAGAGAGGCGACTCACTAGTAAGGACAAGTGGGTGCGATGCGAGGCATTGCGAGCAGCCCGAATCCAAAAAACATCCAACGTCTTCTCATCACAGTACTAGTACTGTCACGTCGTGTTGTCTGCCAATTGATGATGACTACAGTAGAGACTTGCGAAAAACGTGACTTTGCAATTGATGAGAGGAATAAGTATGATATTGTGAACCGGATGTGCGGGAGGAGAGAAGTAGGTAATAGTGTGCAAAAGGAATATCTGAGCGCGGTTTGGTTTAGGCATGATGCGCTTGACGAGAGATACTTTCAGAACCGTGGCAACAGAAAGGTTTGATGCTTTTTATTATATACTCAAAGTCTTGTACAGTAGCTATGCTAAAAGGTGCTAAAACAATGTTGACGCAAGCGTTGTAAAGAAAAGAGAAGACCCACGACACAAGTAAAAGATCTAGATATGCTGACGTCTGGTAGTAGGCGACCGTATTAATGGGTATTGGACTGAGGTCCGTGATGCGACCGAGCTGCAAGCTCGGACTCGTGCTGTAAATATATTCTACTCTAATTGTCAGCCCGAACCAATGATCAGTCTCAGTCCAAGAAACATAAACATTTCATCATAGCATCGTCCCAATTCCATCAGGAACTTCTCACCTGAACGAGATGATCTAGTAGTCGATAGTCAGTTCACATCACAAAAGCATCTGCCCAATGCCTCAATACGCCCTCTCCGATCCTATGGAACTCGAAGTTTTGGACGTCGCGTGCAATGATCGTCGCATGTGAGTTGCGCACATCAGGGATGAACACGAGTTCCTTCTTGAGCTGCGGCAGTGCATTCAAACTTGCTGCCATTCTTCTCTGGGCAGGGGTAACGCGTGGGGTCTCCTTCGACCCAGGTGACGAAATGGAGACGGGAGGGTCATCAACAATATCAACCATGATATCCTCGACCTGGCGCTCGAGCTGCCCAACGATATGAACAAGTCGCTGGGTCGCTGAAGGATCCTCAGCCTCTAGAAGCTTGATCCGGGAACGGGAACGACGCGACGAGATGGAGAGCCTGACGACTGCCAAGCAGATGAAACTAGGGAAGAGAATCGGGAGCAAGGCAAGTGCAACCTGTCAGAGGGTCAATGGAATGGCTCATCTCCGTAACGATCAGGTGTACTCTTACTATGTTGAATGGAAAGGGTCCTTGAAAGCGGGGGGAAGGGGTGGTCTGTAAGACTTGATCCACTCCAAGTGAAAAGACGGGTAGTTTTGAGTTTGGGGGGCGGGGTGTCAGGTATGGAGAAAGATTTGATGACTGGGAAATATTTGTCGTCATAGTCCCTAGTAGAGAGTTAGCCTAATATTGGTGGATGCAAAGCAACATACACTGTAACCCCGTCAGCACGATAGTCGAGGAAAGGGTCATCGAGATCCACATATGCAGTCATGTAAGGAACTGTCAAATCGTTGACACTGTATACGCAATGAATCACCGCTCATGTTCTGGCTGATGACGAGAAACCTACGCATTCGCGTATATTCGAATATGGGGAATAGCTTGAGACCTTTATAGAACACGTGTTCTGGGCTGACTATCAGCAAGCAAGTAGCGGCCAAGGGAAGGCTCCTCACCTGGATCTGCCATGACTTCTAACAGAGCTTTCCCCGTCTTGGACCATTTATCCGTGCCATAGAACTGTTCCCCAGTTCTACTGAGAAACCTGGGGCCGAAAAATGAACCGAGTCTTGAGAAAAATGAAGGATAGCGAAGTAGTCCAATGTGTGGGGTTGCTATGGTATTAAAATTGACTGGTGTGACGGTGGCGAAGAAGTTGCGCTGATGGAGAATGCTTATGAAGAGCAGATTCCGGTTAGATGATGAAGGAAATGAGTCGACAAGACACACCCAACAACATAGCGAGCCAGCAATCCTCCCAAGCTGTACCCTGTAATAGAAAAGCGAACTACATTTCTGCCATCACTCTCTAGTTTCTCAATTTCCTGAAGAATCTGTAGAAGGGTGATTAGAGATGTTATACAGGGTAAGGATGAATAAATGGACTCGCCTCGGTAGCAACCCGCTCGCCGCCCCAGTCGATGCCATCATAGGTACTTTCATCCTTGTTGGTCTCTGGCATCATAACGTGAAGTGTCGAACCATCCTGGTCAACTGAGATTTGGTGGATACGTGTCTCGTTCATGATGCGGTTCATAGAGGCGAGATGTGAGGGGTTTCCCCACATGCCGTGAATGAGAACGAGTAGGTGGACATTGTGGGTTGATTCTGTCGACATGGCTTTTGAGAAGGGAGGTCATTGTGAGGCGGCCGAAGAGAGGGCTTATAAAACCGATGTAACATTACTACGATAGCATTACGTGAGAAACAGCCTGAGAACACGCATGGCAATGATGACGCGTGTCAGTCCTGCCGCACCACAAAGCAGCTGACACATGTCAAATGAGTCCATTTTTTCGCATTCGTAGTTCCTTGCACTGATACATTTGACCTTGGGTCAAATGTATCAGTGCAAGGATAGTGGAGCACTTTTGTTTCTTCCTCACAAGCCACTGCAAAGATGTTATATACAAAAAGATGTTCAAGAACTACATCAGAGATAACGTGGACAACTGATTCCGCTGGTCGAAGAAGATGATATCGCCCATCGAGCACATGGAAGACCTCATTCTTGTTACTGTGTGTACTTCGTTTACATCATGGGCTGCTGCTGCGTTCAAAGGCTGCTTGTCAGTGGATATTGCGACAATATCTCTGGAGGCCAGAAAGTCCGATGGCGGCGGAGCACAATTTATTTGGCGCAACATTCGTGGAAACGTGGATTTTCGCAACAGTCCAGTCCGTTCCCCAGGCTATGTCTTCTCGCCTGAACTTATGTTTCCTTATCGTACTAGAATGTTCAAGAACTTCAACCTCAGAACCAATGCGTCTTTATCAGGGTTTCGTGCAAAGCGCGCTTCTTTCGATCAGAACAATGCGGGCTGCAACAGAACCCCTTCCTGACGACCCTGACGACCATCGGGACGATGAGATTCAAGTGACACGAATTCCAGATAGCCCAAAGGTAAGTATCTATCCTGTATGAGGTGATGGGGAAAGAAAGCTTGACGCCCCGGTACCAGTATCGTGACCCGCTCTCTGGAGTTTTGGATCATACCGTAGAGGTTCATCCACCTCTGTATGACCGCTCATTTTATTTGTACTTAGCGGGCCAAAGAAATGTCGTGAGGACGTCTCAGTGACCGAGGACATCGTTGCCATTGCGCATGACGATGACCTTCAATTTATCGAAGGCATGGTATGTCCATGTCAAAATTCCGGAACTTATACCCAAAGTAAACGTGCACCTCCCTAGGAATCCCTGACTGCGGATGCAGTAGAGAATTTCTTGCGTGAAAAAACTGCCTTATTGAGAATGGCGGTGTGTCTTGTAACACCGGCCTTCGCATAATCGCATTATGCGGCGCCCGACGTCGGCATCTACGATAGGGTGGATCCAAGACAAGAACACAGCTTTCTTACCCTCTATACAGTACTCTTAATATGACCGTTTTTGCCACCACCTCGCTCTATTTCGCCCCGACACTAGACCATACAGTACTCGGCCCTTCCGGGGCCGTCTTACAGAAGCTTTGGTCACTCCAGGGCAGACGTGAGGGTAATACTGATACCAATACCTCCCTCCACAACTCACTTCCTTGATACCTCATTCTTGAGGTATCGACGTCCAACCGAGTGGGTCCACCAGAGACAATAAGAGCCTGACTCGGAGAGCGGATAGCAGGTCTTGATTATTGGACCCAGTTATTGCAGCACTTCGTAAACATGGCTCCCATGCACCGATATCTACGTGCATGCCCATGTTTGGTGTCGATAAAATCCGATGGGCACCTATGAACTCACATCGCAATGACATTTGCATTTTTCCGTTCCATCGTATCAAAGTCTACACCGTTTAGTAATTTACAAGGAAGCACGTGATGCGAGGGAGTGGAAGAGAAGGCTTCTACTGTAGTAACCAGCAAACACATAAATCCGGAAACGAAAACGATAAATTAAAGAAAGAGGACCGAATGGAAAGTGTTTTTACAGCTTGGGGTGATATAAACGAAGGAGATGTCCTGCCTGTGTGTCAAGCGCACGAATAATATGAATAGGTAAAATCGAAACGAGGTTCATTCAAATGTAGGGTAATGCGGCATGAGTGGGATCCGGTTATATAACCGACTACAAACGACAGCGTTCACGGTTCATCGTTCATCGTTCATCCTTGACGGCGGTTCGAGTGGAAGAAGCAACGAGGGTGTGCCGAAGTTGGCGGATATTCGAGTATGCAGGGCCCAGGGAAGTTCGATCATCTCAGGCTCAAGCTGGTCTGATAAATCCTCGCTAGGACCGACGTCATCATGCTCAATAATATTGATGGGTTGTGATGAGGCGCTTTTACGGGTCGTTGCTGTTGTCGTCGTTGTCGTTGTCGTCGGTGTTGTCGGTGTTTGCGGGTGCAGGATACTATCTGCCACAATAATACTACTGTAGTAGGTACTGTATATCGAGGCAGCCTCAGACGTCGCTCTGGTAGTCGAATCTGGCAAAGTGCCAGTGTAGAGTTCCGGCACGTAGAATTGGGGAAGTCCGTGACGATACTCCTCGTCTCCTCCACGGTTTCGTCACGGCCATCTTGAAGTATGTTGACCGGGCGCTCTTGCGGGTACTAAGACCGTCGCCGAAAGAACCAGAATGCGATTAAACCTAGGACAATAGCAGCACCAACCAGGCCGCCTGGAAGAAGAAAAAATAAGTGATGGCCCTGATGATGGGCCCCTTACTGTAAATGGGGTCGAATACAGTACACCGGGTTCTCTCGGACTCCAGACCAGAGAGCAAAACCCCATGTCAATCGCTTCAATATTTCAGCCAACGGGATCTCGCATATATCATCCAAGCCACTTCTCCGGCAGAAGAACGGTGGAAGGAATGAAAAAAGGAGTCACTCATTTCATTGCGAAAAGCATTCCAGAGCACGGTGCTCTGGAATGCTTTTGCAATGAAATGTTTCTCTGGGAGAGGTGACAGTATACGTACCGACAATCGCGCCCGTATTACTAGTACTATTACGGACCGCCGTTAGCGGTATATGCTCCCAAACACAGCCACATAGTAAACGCGACTGTTGATTCTGCCTCGCCACCCCTAAGTTACCTGCTGCACACTGTAATTGAAATGTCGAATGACTACACAATTTGGTGCTTTGCCAAAGGACACCGCCCCTTCTATGTCACCTGCTCGAATGTGCCATTGACGGGTTGAAAGAAGTGATTAAAAAAGGATGGACAACAGCTTTCCCTCCAGAAGCTTCATTCTCTGGAAGGTGTGTTATTTCTGATTCGTTCTGACATTACGGGTGACACCACTTTAGCCTTTGCGGGACATCCCTGTCAAGCCATCTGATAGTCTTGCTGAACGCATTGGAAACCTAGGACTGGATTTTTCGCAATTTGCTAAAAAGTTGGATACAGCAGATCAAGTTGCGGTGGTCTTCCAAAATTTAAATTAAACTCCAGCATCTCTTGATTCTCCTCTGCTTAATGTCATTATCCAACTTCCCGCTGAGAGTAAGTGGCAAGTTGTGAATAGTCACTACCATTCCGCTAATCTCTTGCTCTTGTTACCCTTTCCCCCTTCCACCTTGTCACTTCGCCTTAAACCCTATCCGCTATCGGGCTGCCACTTGTGAATCTTATTGTCGACGTCTCAAACTTTGTCAGCGACAGTCCTTGGCAAGCGGTCTCGTGTTACTGACGACGACTTGGACCTCCCATGGTTAAAGGAGCTCCACGAGAAGATTTGGAATCAAAAGGGCCGTAGACCGGAAATTTTCCGAAAGGTAAAGGTGACTCAAGCGGATTATGTTGCACCGCAAAAACAGCTAGACTCGGATCGCGACTCGCCAGATTACAATGGCACCGAGTCTGATGTCTCGAGTATCAAGCTCAATTTCCTTCTGTCGCTCGCCCCAGCAGAAGCTTCGTCACAACAACATCCCGACGACAGCGATGATCGAGTAGACAATGACGATGACGCAAGCAACGACTCGGAGGACGATGTTGTACTTAAATCACTCTTCCCATACATTCTCGACTTCTTGGATCTGTCAACTTTGGGTCTCAAGGAGGCGGTGCCGACGCGCTTTCCTTTGCCACTTTTACTTCGTAAAGAGTACAAAGAGATCTCACAGTTGATCAAGGATAAACCTCGAAACAGCGGAGGTTCGGTGCTGGTTAGTGGTCAACCTGGAATAGGTGAGTTTCTTGTCTCCCTGTCTCACAGGATCTAACCATTCTTGCCGATATCAAGGCAAGACCGCGTACCTCTACCTTAGGATGGTCGAACATATGATTGAAGGTCGCCCATTCCTGTTCCAATCCACGGAAGACACTGTGTATCATGTCGCCGAGGAGGGTGTTGAGGTGGTCCAGTCGTGGTCATCAAAGGAAACAATTGTGGCTTTTGTTGACGGCGATGACGAGAAGAATCACGCACCCAAACGGATGCTCACCCGTCTTTCCTCGGTGCAGTTAATTGTGGCATCATCCCCAAATGTCTCGTCTGAAAAGTGGATCAAGCAAGCAGGCCACGGCTCATTCGTTACCCGACTTGCAATTAACCTATGGTCGCAGAAGGAGCTTCTAATAACCGGGTTGGTCTTAGTATTGCTTTTTAACACGCGACTGATGTCTCTCTGTAGGATATTCCTTCATCGGCTTGATCTCCCTTTCAAGTTGCTCAGGGAGTCGACCTTGTATTTCGGTTACAATCCTCACCAATGCTTTAAAGCTTCCTCATCCGCCGCTAGATTGGACGATATAAAAGATTCTGTCGTGTCTGCGATCGAAGAAGCTGCGATGACGAGCAATTTTGTGCAACTGTTTTGCGGCACTCGATCAGGTGCCCTTGACGTCTCCCATAAGATTTTTCAAAATTTTCCATCCAATGGAAAACGGTTACTCTCAGGCTGCCAGTTTGAACCAGTCTCGCGATGGGCTTTGGATTTTTTGCTGCGGCATTACGAAGATCGGAAATCTGATGCGGCCGCTGACTTCTACTACAGTATTTCAGGGATGTTGGGCGCAGCGTCGCTCCAGGGTCATCTATTTGAAAGGCAGGTATTGAACCACTTGGGTGACATCGCCAGCATTCCTGCCAAATCCACGTTTGATATTCGTGGGTTGACCGACTCCAACCTAACGAAGTGGACCTGTCATGGAGCCATTCGACGTATCACCTTCGACGAATCGACAATTTTCAATGAACTCACTGAAGCGGTTAGGAACCGAACGCCAGTCCATTTGGTGCCTTCAGCTCGTAACTTTGCGGCCGTTGATTCGATCCTCTACGACCCGGACGACCCGAACGCAGTCCTAACCTGTATCCAAATCACGATGAATATGAAGCAGAATATGAAGCACCCTATTGCTGTCAGCGGTCTTAAGCTCATTCAACGCTGGCTCAAACGTGAATCATCACTTGATGGTCTCCGCCCACAAAAAAACAGGCCGTGGCGCTTTTTATTTGTTGTGCCATCAGACGACGCGTCTAAATTCAAATCGCAAAGGTTCATAGGAGATACTCGTACCGGCGAATGGGCCGGAAAGGTGCATCAATATGTATTAGGGTTGAGAGAGCAAACCATATTCGGGAGAAGTTCCGACTCGATCGTACAGCATGCATCCACCTCGAAACAGAGGGACCGGTGTTGAATATCTGTCTTTGACCCCAGATGTTGGACGCATAATCTTTTCTCTGGGTCCTAGATTTGGCCTAGACGCAGTAGTTCAAGACAAATGGGAGGCACAGGATTAAATCGACTTGAGAGAAGGGGAGAGTCAGATACAAGTTACTAAATTCCATGTGCTTTCCTCCTGGTTTCTGTACTCTAGAATGGTCCACTTTGTTTGCAATAATAATATAACATCTATTGCCTAGTTGATCCAAGATAATGCTACAAATATCAGTCCAGGATGAAAAGTATGCGCATATACTCACCTACCAATCCGCCGGGCCGACAGATCCGCCATCCCATCGCACCAGGCCAACCCCAATTTTTTTATATCGCTTAGATCCTTTGATATGGACAGAAAGTGGAAGATGTGAGAAATACAGTATATGACAATTAAAAAATTCACTGATACCATTTGCGGAAATACATTTTGTATTTGTTTGTCCGGGCCTTTCACCCTTAGCCAGATGTTAGCTCGCTGCGCTCGCAAATAACAAAATCAGCTGTAGCAGCAGCACACACGTCACGCCTCACAATTCTTTCTTATTACATTGCAGTATACGAGCCAACGAGGTAGCATACAGTATGCCAGTGTTGTATGTTTACCTGAGCTTTTAAGCTTTATATAAGCGTAGATGGCCAATCCTTGGGCCAATCATATTATGTTTCACGTTTCAAGAATGATATTGTAAATCGGATGTGCGGGAGGAGAGAAGTAGGTAATAGTGTGCAGAGGGAATTTACACATCGACACCTGAGAGCGGTTTGGTTTAGGCAGGCATGATGCGCTTGACGTGAGACACTTTCAGAACCGTGGCAACAAAAAGGTTTGGATGCTTTTTATTATATACTCAAAGTCTTGTACAGCTAAAAGGTGCTAAAACAATGATGACGCAAGCGTCGTAAAGAAAAGAGAAACCACGACACAAGCAAAATATGCCGACGTCTGGTATTAGGTGACCGTACTAAGGGGTATCGGACTGATGTCCGTGATGCGACCGAGCTGCAAGCTCGGACTTGGCGCTGTAAATATATTCTACTCTAAATTGTCAGCCCGGATCAGTCCCAGTCCAAGAAACATAAATATTCCATCATGGCATCGTCCCGATTCTATCAGAAACTTCTCACCTGAACGAGATGATCTAGTAGTCGATAGTCAGTTCACATCACAAAAGCATCTGCCCAATGCCTCAATACGCCCTCTCCGATCCTATGAAACTCGTAGTTTTGGATGTCGCGCGCAATGATCGTCGCATGTGAGTTGTACACATCAGGGATGAACACGAGTTCCTTCTTGAGTTGCGGCAGTGCATTCAAATCTGCTGCCATTCTTCTCTGGGCAGGGGTAACGCGCGGGGTCTCCTTCGACTCAGGTGACGTAATGGAGACGGGAGGGTCATCAACAATATCAACCACAACCACGATATGCTCGACCTGGCGCTCGTGCTGCCCAACGATATGAACAAGTCGCTGGGTCGCTGAAGGATCAGCCTCTAGAAGCTTGATCCGGGAACGGGAACGACGTGAAGAGATGGAGAACATGACGACTCCCAAGCAGATGAATCCAGGGAAGAGAATCGGGAGCAAGGCAAGTGCAACCTGTCAGAGGGTCAATGAAATGGCTCATCTCCGTAACGATCAGGTGTACTCTTACCATGTTGAATGGGAAGGGTCCTTGAAGGGGAGGCGGAAGGGGTGGTTTGTAAGACTTGATCCACTCCCAAGTGAAAAGACGGGTAGTTTGGGGTTCGGGGGGCGGGGTGTCAGGTATAGAGAAAGATTTGATGATTGGGAAGTATTTGTCGTCATAGTCCCTAGTAGAGAGTCAGCCTGAATATTGGTGGACTGCAATCAACATACACTGTAAGCCCGTCAGCAGGATAGTTGAGGAAAGGGTCATCGAGATCCACATATGCAGTCATGTAAGGAACTGTCAAATCGTTGACACTGTATACGCAATGAATCACCGCTCATGTTCTGGCTGATGACGAGAACACCTACGCATTCGCGTATATTCGAATATGGGGGAATAGCTTGAGACCTTTATAGAACACGTGTTCTGGGCTGACTATCAGCAAGCAAGTAGCGGCCAAGGGAAGACTCCTCACCTGGATCTGCCATGACTTCTAATAGAGTTTTCCCCGTCTTGGACCATTTATCCGTACCGCAGAACTGTTCCCCAGTTCTACTGAGAAACCTGGGGCCGAGAAATGAACCGAGTCTTGAGAACAATGAAGGATAGCGAAGTAGTCCAATGTGTGGGGTTGCTATGGTATTAAAATTGACTGGTGTGACGGTGGCGAAGAAGTTGCGCTGATGGAGAATGCTTATGAAGAGCAGATTCCAGTTAGATGATGAAGGAAATGAGTCGACAAGACACACCCAACAACATAGCGGGCCAGCAATCCTCCCAAGCTGTACCCTGTAATAGAAAAGCGGACTACATTTCTGCCATCACTCTCAGTTTCTCAATTTCCTGAAGAATCTCGGTAGCAACCCGCTCGCCGCCCCAGTCAATGCCATCATAGGTACCTTCATCCTTGTTGGTCTCTGGGATCATAACGTGAAGTGTCGTACCATCCTGGTCAAGCGAGATTTGGTGGATACGTGTCTCGTTCATGATGCGGTTCATAGAGGCGAGATGTGAGGGGTTTCCCCACATGCCGTGAATGAGAACGAGTAGGTGGACATTGTGGGTTGATTCTGTCGACATGGCTTTTGAGACGGGAAACCGGACGATGTAACATTACTACGATGGCAATAGGGGAGCTCACGGCTGGCGCATCTGGTGCGACCATGTGTCGCATGTGAGCATCCTCGCATGTGAGTTCCGCATACCCGCTGCGCACATGCCCATTCGTGACAGTTTGTCACACCTGTCAAGCATATTGTGACGTCGCCATTTTCCTCTTCGATACACTGCACGATCACACCGATCGTCGTTTATCCCACATGTGATGCATGTGATGTTCCACCTCAGGCTTCATTTTCGTGTTCTCAAGTGTTGTGTCTTCCATTAATTCTCGTCCTCGGTTCCTTCCGGCTTGTTCCCACGTCACTTCAGTGACGCGCGCGTTGGCCCCGCGCGTTGCGCTGCTCATTCGTAATTCAACGCTAAACTCGCACTTGTTTGGTCTGATATCATTTGTAAAACATGTTTTATGTTCATTGGGTGGTTGAATTGTCTCGTCTGGGTCCTAGGTGTGGAATTATTCTCCTTGCCCTGCGTGGGAAAACCGCCCATGGTGGTGGTAACGGTCCAAGAATCCCATTAGTGGCTTTATATTATTGGAGAATATCAGGCGGGCGGCGCTCCGACGCAGATGCACGCCTAGCCCGACGTGTTCCTTACACGACCGCATCAGATTTGGTATTTTGTAATAATATCCAAAGCCCACGCGAGACATGTTCAAAATGGCGGTCTAGCAAATCGTTCTCTATCGGTTGAAATGAAATTTTTTGAAAAACATTACTGGAGACGTCACGGGCCCGGCATTCGAGTGCCGCGAACACTGCAGTTGCACAAATTTGTTGCTCTGGCCCGCAGCGTCTCTGATCACAGACAAGACACATGCTTCCCTTTAGCGACCAATTTAGCGATGGATGAGGAAGCACCAAAGCATTGACGAGGATTGTAACCGAAACAGGAGGTCGACTCCCTGAGCAACTGAACCTCAATCCAACGCCACTGCCCCATTTTGGTTCTGAATTCCATAAGAAAATCTGGTTCAGTACCACGCACTTCAAAGATCCTGTTACGCTTGAGGGCGGTCAGCCGCCAAGGTCTCCTTGAGCAGCGCTTATAGTCACCGCCGTTGGCTGTTCAGAAGATGGAGTTCGCCACACGTCCCTTTAAGAGAAATAGGTTTTGATGTTGGTCATTTAACTTTCCACATTGCGCGTGAAATTGCCACAACAATCTCTGTATTCTTCGTAAGGAGCAGCCCTGGAAGCGTTAATAGTATCTGCCATGTATCTGCGTCCAACACAGCGCTCCGCCCTGCCACAAAGCTTTCCTGACCCTTCTGTCAATCTACTTCCATCATCTGAACCGACACAACACACCAAATTTATCAGCAAGGCTCAAAAACAGACATTCAACACCGTACCTGTTGGTCCCCCTGTTTCGAGGTGGATGCATGCTGTACGATCGAATCGGATATGAACTTCTCCCGAATATAGTTTGCTCTCTCAACCCTAATACATATTGATGCACCTTTCCGGCCCATTCGCCGGTGCGAGTATCTCCTTTGAACCTTTGCGATTTGAATTGAGACGCGTCGTCTGATGGCACAACAAATAAAAAGCGCCACGGCCTGTTTTTTGTGGGCAGAGACCATCAAGTGATGATTCACGTTTGAGCCAGCGTTGAATGAGCTTAAGACCGCTGACAGCAATAGGGTGCTTCATATTCATATTCATCGTGATTTGGATACAGGTTAGGACTGCGTCCGGGTCGTCCGGGTCGTAGAGGATCGAATCAACGACCGCAAAGTTGCGAGCTGAAGGCACCAAATGGACCGGCATTCGGTTCCTAACCGCTTCGTGAGTTCATTGAAAATTGTCGATTCGTCAAAGGTGATTGTCGAATGGCTCCATGACAGGTCCACTTCGTTAGGTTGGAGTCGGTCAACCCACGAATATCAAACGTGGATTTGGCAGGAATGCTGGCGATGTCACCCAAGTGGTTCAATACCTGCCTTTCAAATAGATGACCCTGGAGCGAGCTGCTTCCGACATCCCTGAAATACTGTAGTAGAAGTCAGTGGCCGCATCAGATTTCCGATCTTCGTAATGCCGCAGCAAAAGATCCAAAGCCCATCGCGAGACTGGCTCAAACTGGCAGTCAAAGAGTAAATGTTTTCCATCGGATGGAAATTTTGAAAAATCCTATGGGAGACTTCAAGGGTACCCGATCGAGCGTCGCGAAACAGTTGCTCAAAATTGCTCTTCATCGCAGCTTCTCGGATCGCAGACGCGACAAGATGTTTCATTTCGTACAAGCTAGCGGCGGATGAGGAAGCGGTAAAGCATTGGCGAGGATTATAACCGCAATACAAAGTCGACTCCCTGAGCAACTTAAAAGGGAGATTAACCCGTTGAAGGAATATCCTACAGAGAGACATCAGTCGCGTGTTAAAAAGCAATACTAAGACCAACCCGGCTATTAGAAGCTCCTTCTGCGACCATAGGTTAATTGCAAGTCGGTTAAAGTGTGAGCCGTCGCCTGCTTGCTTGATCCACTTTTCGACGAGACTTTTGGGGATGATGCCACAATTATCTGCACCTCGAAACGGTTGAGCATCCTTTTGGGTCCGTGATTATTCTTGTCGTCGCCGTCAACAAAAGCCACAATTGTTTCTTTGATGACCACCAATGGACCACCTCAACACCCTTCTCGGCGACATGATACACAGTGTCTTCCATGGATTGGAACAGGAATGGGCGACCTTCAATATGTTCGACCATCCTAAGGTAGAGGTACGCGGTCTTGCCTTGATATCGGCAAGAATGGTTAGATCCTGTGAGACAGGAAGACAAGAAACTCACCTATTCCAGGTTGACCACTAATCAGCACCGAACCTCCGCTGTTTTGAGGTTGATCCTTGATCAACTGTGAGATTTCTTTGTACTCTTCACGAATAAAAAGTGGCATAGGAAAGCGCGTCGGCACCGACTCCTTGAGCCGCAAAGTTGACAGATCCAAGAAGTCGAGAGTGCATGGGAAGAGTGATTTAAGTACAACATCGTCCTCGTTGCTTGCGTCCGAGTCATCGACATCGTCTACTCGATCATCGCTGTCGTTGGGATGTTGTTGTGACAAATCGTCTGCTGGGGCGAGCGACAGAAGGAAATTGAGCTTGACACTCGGCGAGTCGCGACCCGAGTCTAGCTGTTTTTGCAGTGCAGCATAATCCGCTTGAGTCACCTTTACCTTTCGAAAAATTTCCGGTCTACGGCCCTTTTGATTCCAAATATTCTCGTGGAGCTCCTTAACCATGGGAGGTCGTTGTCGGCAACACGATATCGCTTGCCAAGGGCAGTCGCTGACAAAGTTTGAGACGTCGACAATAAGGTTCACAAGTGGCAGCCCGATAGCGGATAGGGTTTAGGGGAAGTGACAGGGTGGAAGGGGGAAAGGATAACATGAGCAAGAGATTAGCGGAATGGTATTGACTATTCACATCTTGCCACTTACTCTGAGCGGGAAGTTGGATAATGATATCAAGCTGAGGAGACGCTGTAGTTCGATTTAAATTTTGGAAGACCACCGCAACTGATTTTGTTTCATCCAACTCTTCAGCAAATTTGGAAAAATCCGATCCTAGGTTTCTAATGCGTTCAGCAAGACTATCAGATGGCCTGACAGGGATGTCCTCCAAAGGCTAAAGTCGTGTCACCCATAATGTCAGAACGGATCACAGAATTAAAAATAACACACCTTCCAGAGAATGAAGTTTTCTGGAAGGAATGTCGTCCATCCTTTCTTTGATCACTTTTTCAACCCGTCAATGGACATAGACATATCCGAGCAGAAGACCTCGAAAGGATCTTTGTCTCCTTCGGCAAAGCACCAAAGTGCGTAGCTATTCGACATTTCAATTGCAGATGTGCGTTAGGGTTCAGTACTGTAGGGGTGGCGGGGCGGAATCAATGGTCGCGTTTACTATGTGGCTGTGTTTGGGGTTGTTCGGGCTCTGACCCATCTATTACGACCCTCAGTACTAGACAAAGATATGTACCTAGACAGAGACGACTAGGGACAGTCAGTATCATAGTCCAGTCCATGGTACATAGAGGGCGGCAGACACTTACCCCTCAGTACTCCTAGAGGAGACAGACTGAGGGGAAGTGACATCGTCGCGATATATGTCGTACATCACGTGAGATCACAGACAAGGGGTCGTGACCTCAACGTGTGCATAATGATCAGAAAATATTGAATGTGCTTCCTTCCCAATTTCTGTACTCTAGAATAGTCTACTTTGTCGACAATGATGATACTATCTAATGCCTTGACCTGAGATAATGTTACAAATGTCAGTCCAGAAGAAAAGGACGCATATACTCTGCACCAACTCGGAACATTGATTCTCTTTCCGGGGCGCCTGTGGAAAGTGAACTGGCCCTTCTTCAAGCTACCCTGATACGTGAGCTGACCAAAGTGTCCATCCTCGAGCTTAAATGCCCGAGCAACTAGGAGCACGTTGCTGCTGGAACAAGCTCCACCTCCGGCGTGCGTCGTATCGTGCACAAAGGACATCAAGCTCCGCCGGACTCGCAAGGTATGCACAAACACCATCGAGGACAGTTGCACCGCATTGTTCTTGATGGCCCTGAGGAATGGGAGAGAACTTGAGAGACGGTCGCCCGCATGATTCGCCGATGCGAATTGTTTGGTCTGATATCATTTGTAAAACGTGTTTTATGTTCATTGGGTGCACCAAATACTGTCCCGTTCTATGGCGGAGTGTCACTCCATCCTGCTCAACCAAGTTGTGGTCTCCTTCATGATGCGAGATGTGACGGGTCTACCCACATACCGTGGATGAGGAGTACAGAGATCATGAGGCATTTGAGAAGAGAGGTCATCGTGAGAGTGTGGCAATGTGGCATGTGGGCAATCGGGCGACGGCAGTGACGGCACCCGGTGGCTGCGCCGCGGCGGCAGAAACAGCGGTATTGGGCCTTGCCACGCCTGTTGGGGCCATTTTCCCTTCTCGCTTTCGAGCTCAATTCCCTTTCTCTTCAACTTCAACTTACACCCTCCTTTCGGTCTACTATATATTATACCCTGATATCCCCACACCGACGACAAGGACTAATTGACACCATATACCCCATTCTATCAAATGGCACAACCTCTATTTCACGAGCATCCCCTCCAGGATTACCTCAGGCGTTCGTCCTTCACCTCTCACGGTCTTATCGTCTTCATCACACTTGTTGGCATCTTTGACAGAATCAGGCGAGGTATTTCAACCCATTCCCGGCGCAATACCCGATCCGTCTGGTCCTTTTTTGGACTCTGACGACGATCCGGAGTCTGACCTCATCGACCTGTGGTCTTGGTTACCAACACCACCACTACGACTCGCAAGGGTGAGTTTATTATTCTCACGTTTCCTCATTTCCGTTGGTAGATCCGACTGCTGTAAGCAAATCCATCGCTGTATGTGAGATGGCCTTACCGCGCCACCGCCTGCACATCCTTCATAATCCCCGGCCTCGCTGTGGACTTCTTCACCCTCACTTTACCTCTATATGACTGTAATGCCCATTATGATGTCTATAATACTAAATGTGTCCACGTTCCAGTTCCTCAACATTGTCGTAACCTCCGTACAGCATCAGCACGCGACCCTTCAAGAGTTCTCCGAACGCTTCAAGTACGACGTCATATCGTCCTCCCTTCTCTCTTCATCCGTAACTGCGCCCTCTTCAACTCGACGTCGTTCGTCGCCCACCCTTGATGATCCCCCTTCTGATGACCCGGAACCAAATCTCACGACCTCGCGTCCCACACCGCCGCCTGGCCCACACGTGATCCATCGCAGCCGTGCATTGTCGCTCTTCCTTTTTGCTTATGCCCGATATCCCTTTACCTCGATTATTTCATGCTCTACATTCTAATGGGGACCGTTTTATATTACTTTGAACCCTGTACTATCGCGTCTGGACGTCTTCCCGATTTTATCCCACCTGTAGGCGCTTCTTACTCTTATCTGACCTTGCGCTAACGTAATTCACCCAGACTTTTGACTCGCTTAAGGATCTCATCGCTGCAGCACACTTGTGGGATTCTACCGTTCATGAAGCCATCAACCTTCTCGAACTCGAAGAGAGCATGTACGTAGCAGTCATCCGATTACTCGTCCCTAAACCAACGCCTTTTATCAGGGCTCCCTCCTCGCCGCCCTCCTCGCCGCTTCGCACGGCTCTCCATGCTGCTCTCCAGAGCACACAGACCCAATCCGACAACGTCAGACTTGTCCTTGTTGGACTCACTTCACCCTCCTCACTCGCTCAGCTAACTGAGATGTATGCCCCACCGTCGCCTCTGAAACCTCATACCCCACTCCATGCGCGCTCGGGTTCCGCCATAACTTCGTCTCGCATCTCTGCCGTCTCGACTCCGACATCAGAAAAGCGCGCAACATGGACCAGCGGCATACCATTCAGTTACGCCGCGCTTGCGAATGCCAGTAGCCCGTCTCGGCAGTCTTTGAAGCGGTTGGAGAAGCGCCGATCGGATCTATCCATGTTGCTTATACGGCCGAGTGGCGCAGCTATCAGTGCCCCCGCAACTCCACAACGCACAAGGTTGCTTGGGGGTGTCGAGGAGGAGACGACCAATCACCTGAATATGTCGGATCCGTCTGAGCATGAGGTGGATGTTGATTCTGTAGTCCCGCCTGAAGAGCGCGGACAGTTCGCATCCGCCGCTCTGGAACTTCAGCGGCAGAGGCGCAGCAGAGGATCGAAGCATTATTTTCTCCAACTACCTCACCACCTCCCAAGTACACTCCAATCAGCCCACATCCCCCGCTCTCAGCCCACATCACCCGTATTGGGAGCAAATCCTCGCAGTCCAGCCCAATTTCCCCACGCTCCTCCTTTTCTGCCTCGCGTTTCACTGCAATGCAGATGCCTCGCCACCCTCTCTCTTTCCATTCTCTAACTCTTGCGCTCAATGGTGCACTCGCGGCGCGACGCTACACTGCGTCGCATCTCTTGGCATTACGTTTCGGGTATGGTGACAATCTGGACGATAGCGAAAGAGGGAGCGAGAGCTATTGGGAAGACGTGCGCGCGGTCATGGCGCTTCTGACGGGCGCACTGGCCAACGCGACTGCCCCTCTCATTGAATCACTCGACGCTACCGAGCGCGAGCGCTTGCGAACGGAGAATCCGACACCTACTTCATCACGTTCTCGGTCCTCCTCCTTGGAATCCCCTATCCGAACCTCGCCCCTCCACCACCTGGAGCAGCGGCGACGGCGGCAAGCACATAGGTCATCATCACACTTCGCGTCCTTTGCGCCACTGCCGAGCCACCTCGCGCGCTTTGCAGCTCACGTTGACGCGATGACGAACGCACTGGACGACGCGCGCGAACACCTTGAATCCTGTGTCACGTCTTTACGTGATGGCACCAGCACCAGCACCGCCACCGCCACTATCGACGCCACCCACACCCATAGCAACCCAACGCAAGTCATTGATGCACCCGCTTTGCACTCTTACGAGCGCCTCCGTCGAGAGCTCGGTCTTGCTCTGCGCGAATGTGAACGTGGACGGGAGCCGCTTCTTGAGCTTCTTCGCCCGCCGTCTGCGGATGAGGACGAAGAGGATGAGGAAGACAGGGTACCTGCTCTCGGTCTGGATGCGGAGAGTTCAGACTCGGACAAAGATGTGCCGCAGGCACGGTCGCCTCCCCCCTTCTCGTTATCGTCCACGGTGCTCGTGCAGAAGAAGCAGCACCGGCAGCAACAAGGAGACGAGGAAGTGGACGGAGAGGCGCACGGTGACGTGCTCGTCGTCGGATTAGAGCGTCTCCCGCCCCCCGGAATCGAACAGGTCTTCGAAGTAGATGCAGACGCCGATGACGATAACAAAACACACCGCCGTCCCCGTCCAAAACTGTCGCGTGCGGAACGAATGCGGCTGCTAAAGCTCGACGCGCGTCCGGTCTGGGACTGTCGGCGATCACACTCGACCATGGCCATGGTGAAGATACGATCGGCGCCGGCGCTACTGCGGAAAAGCAGTCAAAACGGTGGGCAGGAGGACCTGGTGGGGATGTTGTGCAGGAACTCAAGGATGTCATTTGGAAAGTGGGTGAGCAGAGACGACTGCGAGAGGAAAGGATGCAACAACAGGAACAGCGCCAGCAGCAGAAGCAGCAGCAGCTTGTTGGTGATGCTGAGGCCGCAGTGGTCCCCGTAACTAGCGGAGATAACACCGTTGTCACGCGAGAACCCTCATCGCCGTCACCGACAGTAGAGGACGTGTCCACGTCACTGCCCGATCCAGCAGAGCCACTTCCACCAGGAACATAACATAAATTGGTCATGTTGGCATCACACCACTTCCTGCAGTTCGTTCCTTTTTTCACGACCAAAAGTAAACCTATACGATAAGAGCTGTCAATTGGTGGTGGTAGCTGCGCCTGATCATAGATAATATATTCGTTTTGGTTGTTTTTAGGTTAATATTATTGCTGTAATCGCTGCTGCTGGTGTGTACAGTCAGTAAGTTTATCTGATGACGACTCGGAGGAGCGCGGCGGATGGCTTGGGGGTTGTTGGTTTTGTAGTGAGGCAGACACAAAGAAGCGGCTCGAATTGAAAGTATTGCATTGAAAATGTTGATTTTTGATCTCACTGGCATTTCGTTGGACTTGCTAGTGGTGGGGCTCATGCGTCATGTCCACCTCAGTGCTCTACTACTTTTCGTCTACGAATTACTGTGGGCTATCTGTCTAGGTTTTGTTATGTAAAATACAAGGACCCAAGTTCCATTATTGGTGCGATGACTTGATAGATATAGTACGCCGGCCTCTTATCTTTACAACTTGATCGCGTGCATGAACTTCAATTTTGCTCCGGATCCGTCGATCCGAGCCTTCTTGGCCTGGCCACTCTTTTACGTAATTTGTTTCCTGCCTGGGTCAGACCATTATCTGGAATGTCCCGGGCCAGATCATTTCGGTTGACTCCAGATGTGAATGACCATCAGTAATATAAGGGGAGTCACGGACAACCGGTGGGTTCTACGTACCGTACCGTAGTTTTTTCAGGACGTGGAGTTATTGTGGACGGGGCTTTGTCAGTTCCGAAGACTTACTCGGAGGGCCACGAGGCCGACTCTTATCGTAGGCTAAATGGTGATTCGAAAATCGTAGACATTTCCCAGCACATGTTTCACTGCCAATAACCTAGCCAAAACGAAAAACGGGCAAGACCCGGATGGACTCGGCGATGCATGCAACACGTCGCCCTGCAAGATGTTTGCCTACCCGGCCGATTCGCTACCATCATCATGTCAAACTATCGCTATATCATCCAACGAGCTGAGAAACAGTTCCATAATTACTGTAATATTAATCGTCAAGTTGCGCGGCTGCTGGGCACGTGGGTGATCCATGTCCCCGATGGAAGGCGTGGCACCTTGCACCTTGCACAGGCCCGGATTTTCCAGGGTGTGGCCTGCCAGTGAAGACGATTCCATGGGTGCTTACTGTAAAGGCTCCTCCATCGAGAGCTCCATGTAGCCGAGCTAGTACAAGGTCTTGAGAGGTACCTTGCAACCCCGGCGCGTGCATTATTCGGATCTAGTGTCATACCAGTGGTACAGTAGACGAGAGCTCAAGTGCGAGAAGTACTGACTGTATTGTTCGCTTATCCCAGTACCTCTTACATGCTTGGAAATTGGGCCTGAACTGCCCGTGCTTGAAACTAGACATGGCATCTACTGCACACTGTGTATAGTATTACCTCCACTGACCACGGAGGAGTCGGGAGGTCCATGAAAGCGGACAACAGCAGCGGGCGAAAGCAACGACGCTTTACCCAATTAGGTCAAGGGCCATCATATAGGGCACGTTCCGAAGGTCCCAAGTTTTTTTCTGCAGACGTCTACGATTTTCGAATCAGCTGTCATGGTACAGTAAGTTAACTTTAGTACAGTATAACGAACAAATCGAGATAGTACCGATCTGTAAGTTCAGCCCGTAACTCGGATCCACAATTAATACTGTAATGAGGTGGCAATCTTTGAGTTATCTCGATCGCCGACGAGCGAGCCCGGGGTAGTTTGGTAATGACTATACATGGCAGTATGGCATTCTGAACGCGCGGAGGAAGAAGCCTCGAAGGCCTCGACGAAGAGCGCTTCCGAACTCGGAGATGATAGCGTTGTCGAGTCGTCGACGCATCAAGAGAAACCTTTCCAGATAAAACACTGAATGAAATACGAATGAACATGAGATCAACAGGGCGTTCGGAACCGTCACGTCACTAGTAGTAAGTTAAGTTTACTCAGGCTGTTGGTTTGGTAGTCATACAAATGATATCCGAGTCATGACCAACGTTGGTCATGATGCATGATGTATGGTCCGAGTCAGTGTGTGTCAGAGTCGTGAACTATCCGTGGGTGACAAACACCTTTGAGAGACAGACAGAGAGAGGCAACACTGGTAACGATCAGTCGGCGGACGCTGGACAAATGTGGCTGTGCATGTGAGTCTGTGACCTTTTGGCTGTTCACAATCTCCAGGAGCGCTCCACTGACTGAGGAAGGATAGAG
The DNA here is from genome assembly GCA_022496225.1 of Russula aff. rugulosa BPL654. Lineage (NCBI taxonomy): Eukaryota > Fungi > Basidiomycota > Agaricomycetes > Russulales > Russulaceae > Russula > Russula aff. rugulosa BPL654. Next base: position 59,931 of record WTXE01000074.1, on the reverse strand, counting down.
TAAGAGAGTGGGTTCTTACGAGCTACCTTATGACCATAATGAGGCCCGAGGGTTGGAGGAATGATTCGTCGTCGTCGTCGTCGTCGAGTCGGTGGTTGCTTGTTGTCGTTTTCCGAGTCGTGTTGTGCTGTGCCATGTGACGCGCAGAAGCCAGTTCTAGACTCTGTGATTTTTGATCTCATTTTGTTGGGATGGCAACTTGCGGTGTGATCAGAATCAATCATCAACCTTGCATTGTCAAACAAAGCGCCCTGGTGCAATACTAATGATGCGATGACTTTTGTTGCATTGCTTCTTTTTTACCATCGCTACTTTGCTGGTTGTTACCGTGTTATCCAAGTCATTCCCGCGCTCGCTTCGAGTTTGTTTCGTCGTCTCCTGTAGTACACTGAGAAGCAAGGCCGATTGGCTGATATACCATTGCAATTACAGTTATACAAATTAGGAAACAGACACAAGGTAAGACTATTTGAGGCAAATCAGAGAGGAAGTAGACAAAAAAAGCGAAAGTATGCACAACAAAACTTAAAAGGTAATGGGAGATGGGGGGAACGACGAACAACCAAAAAGGATGAAGGAAGGGCACACAGTGGGGCTGGTTGTATGCGTCAAGGTATCCGCGAGACCACGATAAATACACGAATTAAAAGGAATGACGTTAATGAGGAGATTACAAACCAGACACATGTTAAGCAGCACGCCCGGTGAAAGAAACCAGTAGACGTGAAGTAAGAAAACAGTGGGTGTGATGAGCACAATCAAGACAAGGGCGAAACAAAACGTGGGACACGGGGACAGGAAAGCAGGATGACGTGAGATAGGCGCACAGACGGGGCGACGTAAGAAACCAAGCCGACACCCAACGAAACAACACCGTGGGGGTGTAGAAAGTCGAACGAATAGATAGATTTCCTGCGCTCAACCCTCCGAATGCCCGTGGGGAATAGGGGATATATAATAGTGGGGAGCCTACTTCATATCGATTGTCGCATCGAACCAGAGATTCATATCTGGGTGGAGCGGGCCGAAGGCATCCAGTGAACTGGGGCCGTCGAAGTCAAAATCCGCGCCATTACCAAACACGTCAGTCACATCAACAAATGACACATCCCCCATCGGCCCCGGCCCTGGTGGTGGTGGCGGTGGAGGCGCAGGCGTCGGCATTGGAGCATTTGCAGTTGGCGGTCGCTGAGGATTCATCGGTGGTCCGTTATTATGATGCGGTCCAGATGACGGCGCGGACGCAGCTGGATTCAGTGGCGCGTTGAGTTCCCCCTCGCCCTCTTTCTTTGGTGGTCCGCTCATCCCCGGTTGACCCGGTGGTGGCATGGGACCACCTATCCCTTTGGGTGGCTGACCTGACTGAGCCGGTACCATCGGCCCGGGTAGCCGGTTTTGCATTGGACCAGGCCCAGGCCCACGCAAGTGTGATTGTGGGTCCAGGGGATGAACTGGCATGTTGGGATTCCCTTTATGAGAATTCATCTGTGGATTAACCAAACCTGGCCGGTATTGACCTTGATATAGCTGGGACTGAACCATCTGCGGATTAATCACACCCATCGGTCCATGGCTCATGCCGGGACTCATCGCATGCATCGAAGCCATAGGTCCCGGCCCCACCATTTGATGCATCGGTGGGCCGCCAAACCCATTGGGAGGGGGCTGCCCGCCGGGCATGGGCAGAGGCCCCCGTACAGACCCGGGCTGTGGACCCGATGGAAGCGGACCCATGGGTGTCATCGGAGGTTGTTGGGATTGCTGCTGCTGTGGTGGCTGCGGCGTTTGTTGAGGCTGTTGTGATGACGGGGGTGGTGGTTGGGGCTGAGACTGTTGTTGTTGTTGCTGCTGCTGCTGTTGCTGTTGTTGCTGCTGTTGTTGCTGTTGTTGCTGCAGCTGTTGCTGTTGTTGTTGTTGCAGCTGTTGCTGTTGCTGTTGCTGCTCCGCAGGGTTCGGCGTCCTACGAGGGCGCTTACGATCCGGGGGGGACTGGTCATTTCTTGGTAATGTTGGGTGCTGGCAACCCGGTAAGCCACACATTAACCGACGCAACAATATGACAGGAGAAATCAGTGGCGTACCTGCTCACCAGGGGAGGTGCTATTTCGTTTTCCACGTTGTGGCATGGACAATTGCGTTTGCATGGGTTGTGCCATAGGCCCCCGATTTGGCAATTGTCCATGGGCGTTGACTCCAGACGGGCCCGCAACGCCACCATTTTGTGGATTCTGTCTCTGTCGCGCCGCATGGATTATGTTTTGCTACATAACAGAACTTAGATACGCAACGAGTAGCCATGCAAACTGGAAGACGACGGACCTTCTCCTCAGTAGTCAAGGATTGAGGATCTCTATCACCCAGACCGGCATGTCGTTTGGCGTCGCCTAAAACATCGGCCGGGTAGGACGCAAGCTCGTTGTCGAGTGCACTATCCATGTGCGGTCGATCTTGTCCCGGAGGGATGCGTCCAGCAACCAAAGCTGGACTCCGGTGGGGGTTCATCGGATTCTGGGAAGAGATACCGTGGCTACTAGGTGGACGGCCAAGTTGCTGGTAGGATAGTGTCGGCGTTGGATGGGCAGAGCCAGGGCCTTGCGGATGTTGTGAGCCGTTCGGAGGGGGCATGGCTGCCCTGTTGACAGTGCTCATATGGGGAGAGCGGCCAAGTTGGGCCATCGCGCCTGCCGGAGGCTGTGAAGGATTGCCTTGCGCTTGGGGAGAGGGAGCCATGGTAGGAGACCGAAACTGCTGCGGTCCGGTGGGAAGACGTTGCTGGGGACCGGGCGGGCGCCCACCCATGCCACCTGGAAATGGTTGCCCTGGAGCACCAGGATGGCTCGGCGGAGGCCCAGGCATGCCATTGGGTTGACCAGGCGGATTAGCGGGGCCATAAGGAGGGGGGCCCGATAGTGATGGGGGTTGTCCTCCAGGGCCGATCCCATTCATGTGAGCAGCGGGCAATGGAGGGACGGGACCCTGGACTCCGTTCGGGAGATAACGCGACTGGGGAACACCGGAAGGGGGAACTTGACCAGCTCGTAATTTCAACTGGTTCTGATGCTAGAAACAAGCGAGAAGCAATTAGGGACAAGGGTGAGTTGGGTCAATGAAAGTGGCGGATGCGAGGCACCTTGTGATAGAGCATTGCATCCTCAGATCCGGCGCCATTGTTTTTGGCCTGAAATAGGACCCAAAATACGCTCCACCACCTATAGAACGGATCAGACGGGTTGAAAGAGAGAGAGCAAAGGGGGACGAACTCGAAAAGAAGACCTTGCTGAGCGTTGATAGGCGGTTTGGAGTCTGGAGAGATGTCGGCCTCGACGACCAGTTCGCTTGCGGTCTTGCGATAACCTCGCTTTTTGCAATAGTCCAAGATGTAGATGTTGAACCTGGGGGGTGGAAGGGTGAGCGAAAGATAGGGAGGGAGGAAAGAGAAGTACATTTTATCGCCATCCCATGAGACTTGGTCGGGGTTTGTAGGGATTGGTTGCTGTTGTGGAACAGATACGGAGGATGATGGAGGATTCTGATTCTGTTGTTGTTGGCCTGGTGCAGCCATTGGGGCGGGGTGGAGGGAGGAAAGCTCGTCCGTTGGTCGTTGGCGGAGGGGGAGAGAAGTGGGCGTGGTGAGAGAGAGTCGGGGATTGAAATATTTGTATTTGTATGCACTTCTCTTCTCTTCGCTTCCTCGCCCCGTTCAGTGCCGTCGTACTACAGCTATCTGGAAATCCCACCCGCCAACGATGTACTTCACCTCAACTAGCCGCCGCACTTCTCGCCATCCGCTCTTTAGATCCCCTGCCTCCCCGACGTCCTCCACAACATAGATAAAGTCCGCAGGTGATATCAGCGATCGCAACAGCGACCCGATGAGGAACGATATCAGCCCTATCACGATGACTCCCCACAACGTGAACCTCTTCGTCCCCAGCCTAGTCCTTTCGCCCTCCTTCGAGGTCAATCTAGCTCCTGCGACCGTGTGACCTGTCACTCCTTCCATTGTCGACGATGTGGCCTTCTCAGATTCCCACTCTGACGTCGCTCCGGAACCCAAACCCGAACCGGTGCCAAACCGTGAGAAGAGCGGGCTCGGATACCCGTTCAGCAAGCCGCGCAGTAGTCCACCACTGTTTGTACCCGCTGTCGGGGTCGTCGCCTTGGGTGTACCGGGACGCTGTGGTGGCTGCTAATTCCGTCAGTTAAGGTGAACCAACCAAAAATGGTATTCGATCGTGCGTGCCTTGCTCGAGGTCTCCTCGTTTCCTTCTTTATCTCCAACAGCGATACTCTCCTCCCCCTCCTCCCTCTTCGGCGCTGATGCTTCCTCAGATTCCGCACTTGGTTCGAGTAGAGTGTTCGCAATTGCTTTAGCCTTGCGCAGTTCCGCTGGCAACCTATCGCCCTCTGACTCACTAGAATGCCTGAGTATGCCGATGGAATGAGCGCCACACCAAAACGCTTCGTCAGCTCGGAATTCATTTAACTTGACGGTCGTGCATGCAGCTCACGCACCTTGATAGAACAGCCATCCACGCCACCCGATCGTCCTGCAACTCCTCTCTCCCAAGGCTCGTCAGCGATTCCTTCTCCCCTTCCACCTCTGCGATGACCCCATCGATCGTGACTGTCGCGCCACCCCCCTTTGTCTTCCCACTTCCAACAGCAACGGACTGCGCCGCAGGTCGGATTTCTACCTCAATCACCGCCCCTTTATCGCACAGGTCGAGCATCCATTGAGGCTTTGGCGGTGGTGCTCGCGTCTCTCCGGTGAGTGGGTCTAACAGAGTTGAGATCTGCGTTTGCGCCGTCGGAAGTATCAACCGCAGCAGATGCCGTGGTGGGTGGTCTATTGCCAGCCCAGACGAATGAAGCGGCGAGGATGGTAGCGTGTGCACCGAGTGGGTGAGGGGTAAAAATGGCACTTCTGTTGGCTCCAACTCTGCGGCGGCGGTGGCGGCAACCTTACCATCTACTGGAGTGGCAGGTAGAGCAGTGGTGGCGGCGGTGGCGGTGGCGGTGGCAGTAGTATAGAGTAGTGAAATAGGCTTATTTGTATCGTGTGGCCGAGAACGTAATTGGACTTGGTACCCCTCCGGGTACAACTTTGAGTCGACCACGACCTCTGCGACTAGGAAGTCTGTTGCCTGCCGCACCTCTCCACGCACCGTGAAAGCAGAACTAGATGCACGTCGCGAACGCTCGCTCGATGGCGACCGGCCCCCGGCTACCAGCGCAGCCGAGGTCACCCGCCGTCGCACAGTACCAGGCGTCACCGTCGCCGACGAGACGGACCGGCTATGCGGTCTCACAGGGAGCGTGGATGACGGTGATGACCCGGCTGTCGTTGGTTCCAATGATGACACAGGCACAGAGGTTTGTGGAGGCGAGGGCGGCGCAACGCCACCACTACTGCTACCATCATCATCCGCTACGCCAGATGCTGGCACCACCACCACTACCTTTGACTGGTTCTGATCGAGCTCGGAGCTCACGTTCGGAGTTACCGGGGAGGAAGAAGCGGTAGGCACGAACTCGGCAGGGACGGTGAGAAGCAGAATGCCGCGGTATACGCGGTCGTCTGGCGTCCAACGCGTCTGCACCAGCACGCGGCTTTCGTCGCGCCGTTTGAGTGTCCACGCGTTCGTGCTCGTTGACTCGTGATGCTCCTTCTCATCGTCATCCACTACGCGCTTATTGTTGTCGTTGTCGTTGTTGTTGTTCACAAGGAGTACTCCCGCGGCAGGTAAGCGTGTAAAAGGGAGCGATGCGATGCTCTTCACGTATGCCTCGACGGACAATAGCGTCTTGACAAGAGTCGTGTTCGTGACTGCGTTGACCGCGGCCGGAAGCGAACCCGCGTAGTCGGCGGCGACCACGCGCGTGCAGCGCGTGGATGGAATCGCGTAATTCTCCGTTGTGTAAGGATCGAGCGTTTCGAGAATCCACCCATCAATAAACATCCGTCCGATCGGAAGGCTGTAAGGGTTGTACTTTGTCTCCGTGAACGTGCGGGCCAACTCAGGTGGGAATGATGCCGAGACGCAGAAGAGCGGCAGCGATCGACCGTCAGAGGAGGAATTGATGGCGGTGGCGGTGGCGTTGGTGACAGCGTTCCCTTCCCTGCCCTCGCGTGCGCCACGTGCGAGAATGGACGCCAAGTAAAATCCGCGGTCGCGGAATGGGAAGCTCGCCTTGCTCACCGTGAATGCCGTATGTGCCCCGCCGGCGCCTGCGAACGCCTCGAGCACGTGGGCATCCACGAAGCGCTCGTCCCACCGCTTCCGCGCATCGTAACTCGTCACCACGGCCGCGATCTCCTCTGCCGAGACGCCTTCGATGACCCTTTCGCCCTTGTAAACAGGCAGAGTGGCAGAGATCTCCGGAGAAACCTTGCGGTGCAACGGAAACCCCTTTCCTGATATGAGCGTCCATCCGTCCTGGGTACTAGCAGTACTAGTACCAGTACTAGTTGTGGTGGCAGCAGTATCTGACTGTGGATGTAACGCTTGGAGGTATCGCAGAGCATTGAGAGCATATTCCATGGGAAATTCAGAGGTTTGAGAATATACCGGGTTGTCCCCTGACGATGATGGCGAGATAGCAGCGACTGCTTGTTGCGTAGACGTCGCCGCCTGCTCCATGGCCTGCATAAGATATCGTCCCAACGGACTACGAAGCTTGGGCACTGCGCTCGACCACGTCGAGTTTCTATTTTCCGAGCTCCCTTCTGTCACTGTAGGACTCGGCGGATCCGAACTCTGTTCCTCGCCGTCTCCACTATAACTCCTCCGTCGCCGGCGGATCGCACCGAGAACGGGCGGTTGATCGAGCGGGACTCGCGGCGGCTTGACACGTTTTTGTTTGCTGAGCGACTTAATTTCTGCTTCGGGGAGATCTTCAACGTCCACAGTCACTTTGGAACCGTTGAGCATAACGATGCCGCGCTCGCGACCAGGACCCCGTCGCACGATGGCCATGAGGCGCTCCTCACCAGCGAGAATGGCATCGTGCGTCAGCGTAAGCCAGAGTCCGCCACCTCCAGATGACAAGCGATGTCGACGGAGGCAAGAGACTGATTGGGGTGGTGGGTCGACGACAATGTCGAGTGAGAACGCCCAAGTATCCATGTCGCACCGAAGCTCGCATTCAACGGTCGGTGTTGATGATGGTGACGACCTTTCATCTTCGAGTTGCGAGTTCGAGGGTGTGATTTCGGGAGATAATATAGGTCGTCTGAAGGCTGATACCTCGTACTCGATCCTGAAAGACATGCGTTCGTGATCATAGCGAATTTCAGTCGCCTTTGCACCTGCGAGTCTCGTAGCCACAGGCGGTCCGCCGCATTTGATTGCAAATTCTCCGATGCCCGCGAGCGTCGTTATCATTTGCTGCGGGATGGATGTCTTGTTTGTCCAGCCTTTGGGATCGGATTGCTCGAGTAAAGTCAATAGAGTAGTAGTCGGGGAAAGTGCCTCTATCGCAAAGCCCTGGAGGTCGACTTGCGTGCGGATTGTGTTGGCCTCTATTGGAGGAATATTGGAGAACAGGCTTGGCTCATCAGCCGAAAAAGAAAAAATGTGCGCGGTGGTGGGGGATTTGTAGACGGTTTTGAGCAAGACAGCATCTCGGGGACTAAGAACCAAGGTCACACGACAATAACGCGAAAGGACTACCTAAACCGTACTTAGCGGGCCACGTCGATCTCGACTTAAAGTGCCAAAGTTCCGTAAGCTCGTTGACGTCTTCCAACAATATAGAGTCTTCGTGTTGTTTGTCCCAATACGGTCTAGCTCCAGGGGAAGCTATGGCAGCATAGAGGTCCCACAGACCCACACCCACGAATGTGGCCTCAGCCTTGTATACAACCAAGGTGGGATCGATCGAGTCTAACTGGGTAACAGAGACACCACGAGCCTCGGTGGCTAGTGACGTCATAAACATAGGTAGGACGAGAAAGTTGCTTCCACATACTGCGCTTCCATTTTGCCTCTGGCTCTTGCAGCAGTGAGGAAAAGTAGATGTAATTGCGACGGATTCGACCCAGGATTGATTTCTGTTGCGCCGTAGATCGTCCCGCTGCAGGGCGGGGCAATTGCAGGGCCCTAGATCCACTTGACCCAGACAATGTGGATCTACCTGTGGCATTGGAAGATGTCGTAATAAAGCTGACATCGGCAGTGCTGGTAGCATCTTGCAGCATCTGTGGGGACATGATGTATGACGTGGGATTCCGCTCCTCGATGTACTCGATCACCTGTGGGAGACCATTTAGGCGTAGTCCGCTGGATGCCGAACGCTCCACAACTACTTGGACTTTAAGGAGGGAGTGGTCATCGAGAACCGCCGCATGGTTCACCCGAAAGAGTAAACTATCTGGATCAGAAGTGGAGTTACCAGATGAAGAAGCCGCTGCCACAGTGCCATTGCGGTACGCCCTTGCGGACCATGGGAGCTGTGCTACTTTATCGGAGGATGCCTGTGTAGATATCTGCACATCCCAGCCTTCGTTCAATGGGATGCTAAATTCAACCGTCCGTGTTAGACGGCGATGCTCACGGATGGCGTGTAGCTCGTCCAGTCCTTGAAGATTGTCAGATGAATGAGTAGAATGGTGATCCTCATCCTCAGGAATGATAGAGTACTCGAATGTGAGCGATTCCCTGTTTAGATCGAAACGTATTCGCGAAACAGCAACACCATTCCCATAGCCAGTCACCAAAGGAACGCGTGACTGCCTTTTGATAGCCGTCTTTAATAGGCCGAGAACCATGGCGGCCAGCTGCTGAGCCAAGCTGCTCACAGTTACAATATTCCATATTGCACGAAGATCGTGCTGCCAGAAGCATGTGATGCGCAGGCGTCCTGGATTCGCCTTTCGCGCAGAGGAGTCGCCAGTAGTTGGCGGCTGAGACGATGCGGGTGATAATGACTGGATACACCATGCGAATACTGCATATACATGGTCAAACCGATTTACTCTATCGACTGAGAAGTGTCCTCACGTTTGACATTAGAGCGCACGTAAGGTGGGCTTGGTCTAAGGTATGCGGGTTCGTCTGGAGAACGCGGAAGCGAAGTGGATACATCGATTATTGTTGTTGCATCATTAAAAGTGCGAGATATTGTGACGGCGTCTCGGGGGCTATTCGAATGAGAACAAAGCATGAGGCATTTGAACGGCGGCGTACGCACTTTGCCGGCCACCCTAACGTAAAGTTTGTCTTGGATATTCGGGTGGTGGGGTCGAGCATTTCGAGCAGAGTAGCACCATCGACTGCTGGATCCCACTCTTGTCGAAGTTCTGGAGTGGCCAAGATAGATTTCCAGACATCGAAGGGAATTGTGTCGTCTGCTGTGGGTACATCGAGGACAACCCTATACACAGTGTCTTCTGATTTGGTTGACCTGCGATGAACGATAACGTCCGACAGCTCTGGGAGGGACGAGCGGCCCTTTCCTTTGGAAGTCAAGGAGGTGCTCTCTCTTGGAAGTGGTACACGCTTCCAATCGGGAGAGGAGGTGGAGGTGAGGAGGAGCCTGAAGGATGTCTGCGCGTCATTCAGTGCGTTGTACCACGCTTGTCGCAGGCTACAGCAAAAATGAGATAAACGCCAGAGAGGATAAAGGTATGGATGGGCCGACCTTATCCCGTCATGCATGACACTGTGGAGAAAGCAAAGAATGAAGGTGAAGCACGCAGTGGGGCGAGGGCCGACCACGGCGCGTTCTTATCACGTGGTCTGAATAAGGTGACACGTAAATACCGTACGATTCTACAAGTAACACCGTTGAGAGGGTTCATCTCCAATCGAATCATGGCTGCAGCCGACTCGGATCCTGGTCGTGTTCTGAGCATCCAGTCTCACGTAGCATACGGCTATGTCGGTGGCAAGGCTGCTACTCTCCCCCTTCAACTCCTGGGCTACGACGTCGACGTAAGCGTCATCTTTGCCTCTCACTTCGCCGTCCCGTCTTGCCCACTCTCCTGAAGAATGTCAACACCGTAGATTTTTCAAATCATTCAGGTGCGCAGCAGAAAGCTACTGCCCCACCCACGTTTGTTTGATTTATCAAAATTTCAGGGTATGCTCGAATGGGCGGCACAAAGGCAACTGCCGAAGAACTCGAGCGCATGTTCTCTGTCATGGAGCAGAACGGCCTTCTCAGGCCCACGCGGATTTTGACGGGTACGTCCATCTAATAACGCCGAATCGCCAGCAGCTGATAGATAGATAATCACAATCCATCTAGGCTTCATATTTGGTGCAGAAGCTCTGTCCGTTGTCGCACGTATCGTGACCAAGCTGCTTCAGAATGACCCTAATATCGTATATCTATTGGATCGTGAGTGATGGCTAAATCTCTTGGCGTGGCGGCAAAAGCTAAAGCGAGGCTGCTGTCTTACCTATTAGCTGTGATGGGCGACGCAGGTCGCTTGTATGTCTCGCGGGACGTCATACCTATATATCGTTCTTTACTTCCAAAGGCATCTATTATAACGCCCAACTGGTTTGAGGTCGAGTAAGGATTTTGGCTGACAGATATCGGAAACGCGACTCACTCCGCTGACAGGACACTCACCGATACCAAGATCGAAGATGGCGCGTCGTTGCACAAGGCGCTCATGATTCTTCACGAAACTTACTCCGTTCCGAACGTCGTGATAAGTTCTATTCCCGTGGAAGAGTGGTTGAAGGACCTGATCCCGCCACATATCCGCCTTTCGGCCGACGACCACGAGCAGTCGTTGCTGTGCCTTGCTTCAGCCCGTACGGCCAACAGTGGTAGCACGTCAGGTCGTCCGTCATCGATAGTCTACGCCGCCTGTGTCCCACTTATTCCGGGTTACTTCTCCGGCGTCGGCGATCTCTTCTCGGCACTCGTCCTTGGTCACTATAGTGCTGCCATTGATAATGATGACAGTGCTTCGTCCCCACCCACCCTTCCTCCGCTCCCGCGCGCCGTTTCTCTCGCGCTGACCAAAACGCACGCCGTACTCCGCCTGACGGCAACGCATGCGTATTCGCTTCCCCCAGACGAGCGCACGACTACGGATGATGAGCTCGACCAGAAGGACCCCGAACGGCTCATTCGGCGCATGCGCGGGCGCGAGCTACGTCTCGTCCAGGGCCGGAAGATCCTCAGTGGCGAGGCGATGGGCGAGTTGAGGTGGTTGAAAGAGTGGGTAGATTTCTGGGTACCTAATTGATGGGCTGGTGAGTATGAAGGATAACGATCTAAATAAGAAGACCAAGTGGTTTCATTGTAGACTTATGGATCATATAGCGTAGCGCATAGATCAGTGCTGAAACGTCAAGACTCCCAGTGTACTAATACTATAGATGACGTTGTAGCATGCAAAGGCTTTGACCGCGACTGATCACTCCAGACACATGAAACAGTTGGTTAAACGTTTGACTATCATAATACAGGTAAAATCCCCTCCACACGGTCTTCTTTTTAGTTTTCTCCACGACCTAATTTATCCAGAGCACGTACGCCCTGCTCATACCACTCCTCTCTTGACACCCAAAATTCTTCCCGTCCCTTCATGATATCCGCCAAGACAGCGCCTCCAAGGAAGACCATATGCTTCCTACGAGGAGGGTCCTCGATGCGAATCTTGAATTTCTAAAAGTGGCCACAATTGTCAGTTGCAACGACAAAGAGAGACCGAAGAAGGTTGTGTTGAGAAGAAACAAAAGGTAAAGCCGTACATTCAAACGCGACGGATCCCCATTAAGCACGCGCGTGAGATACAGCTGCTTCATCTCTTTTTCTAGGCGGCTCGGGAGGCCTGGATACATGCTCGAGCCACCAGAAAGCACGATGTGCTTGTACAGGTCTGAGCGTATGTCGACCGCCGCGTTCTGGATCGTTTCAAAGAGCATCTCGGCAACGCCTGGTTGTTCGATATCGACCAGGTGAGGCTGGAACATGCATTCGGGAGCCTCGAAACGCTCAGAGCCAACTTTGATCGTTCGACCGTCGGGCAGCTAATGAAGTGAACGGCAAAATAAAGATGTTGTCAGAGAGGGAGATGAGGGGTTGGGTGTTGGCACCGAGCAACGGCGGCTCACTGACTGTGTAGCTCTCTACTAGTGTGGTTGTCTCTTCCGACAGTCGGGTGTCCATGTCGAGATCATAACTAGGACAAGCGAAGACATTGAGAAAATAGAAAGGTTTATCCTCTCACACATATGGTGCAATTGAAAGATAGTATTTGCTTACCTGACATAGCAAATCTTCTCCTTGATCTCTCGGACGGTCTCGAAATCGGCCGTACGGTTGAAGGCGTAACCACGCATGAGCAGAAGTTTGATCAGATACCGCGTGACGTCGCGCCCGGCGATGTCGAGCCGCCTCGTGAGATGGGGGAGTGCAAAGCCCTCGTATACAGGCACGATGTGCGTCACGCCGTCGCCAGAGTCGACCACGACGCCAGTCGTCAAACCTGTGTATCGACCCGTTCAGCAACTAACACACGGGGAAAGATATGAAACGCACCTTGTGCATATAGCGTGAGCACGGCTTGAATGGCGACGTACACACCCTGAAAACCATACTCCTCAAACATGACCTGGCACATCCGCTGCCTGTTCGCCTTGGGATTCATCGGCGGCTCGGTGAGCAGCACCTTTCGTCCCACCGGGTCGATGCGTAGCTTCTCCGAAAAGGTATAATCCCATAGATGCTTCATGTCCTCCCAATTCCGTACGATTCCATGCTCCATCGGTTGTGTGATCTGCAAGTAGTTCCGCAGCGCTGCCGCCTCGTCGCCCACCATGATGTCCTTGATGATCGCGTCCCCGACGCGCTCCTCTGCGCGCAGGATTGGCCGTCCTATTACGGATGGGAAGACTAGATCATGATTAATAGGTTATGTTGATTGGGCGGGGAGAGGGACGATATGGCAGAGAGGTTATCGCGCTCACCATGCTCGGGAAAGTTGGAGCCAGCGTATCCGACCTTGACGAACTATACAAACGTTGGCACTTCAAAAAGGGCAAGACTGAGTAATCCGTACCCCAGTTCCATTATCTACTACCACAGGTGCTGAGGGATCCATATTGATTGTGAGTCGTCTGTTGTCAGCGCAAATCGCAGCCGCTGCGCTGCGTGTGGTGACAGGGGTCTCGACGCTGTCTCGACGCTCCGACACCGTCTTTTCCTTCCACATTCTCCTCCCAAAAATATGTGGTACGCCATCCCGAGAATCATATGCTTTCCTAAGTACCAGCGCTGACCTGAGTGTTCTTTCCTACATAAGCAAACACATCTTAAATGCCCAAGTTTCCATCCGTGCGCCTTGTTGCAAGGCGTGGTTCGACTGCTCCGAATGTCACGCCGAGACACAGACACATCCACTGGCAAAGACAACGGAAATGACGTTCATGTGTAAAAAGTGCAAAAAAGCTTTCCGTAAAGACATGACTGCATATGAGGAGAGGATGAGTACTGCCCACATTGCGATAACCACTACGTGAGCCCATTGGCTGGCCGATTCTCGACTGTACTACCATATGCTTATTCTCTTTGATAGGTGATCGAGGCAAAGACACCTCGGGCTGTCATAGGAGTTGAGGGAGAAGATGCACGCATCGATCCACGGTAAGTAATTCAGTGCGTTGATTTAAACTTTTGCACTGATCTGATCCCTTGCACACTGGCAGACTCTTAAAGGACCAGAGGATGAAATCGGACCCTTCCCGGTCATTATTCGAACAAGATGGTTCAGATCGGCTCGGATAGGGTGGACGCTATTGGACGTCCATGACACTTTACTATTGCTATGTCCCTCTACTTTGCTGGGGAAATCACCAACGTGGATAATGGATCGAGTCCCATGACGCCAATAGTAGGACATGTGGAATCCAATGCTTCCTACCCATATACTTTGTGTGTATTCGGATCCTCCTCACCTTTCAACACTCAGTCTCTTCCTCTTCGGTCATCTCAAGCTCAGTCGCCGGATTACGATAGTACGACACTTCCTCCGAAACTTGAATCTCGCTCCGAGTCATCACACCTCACCATTCTTCTGAGTTCAGATTATATGGTCTGTGTTTGCTGAGGGTTTAAGACATTTAATGGGCATACCACCATCACTGAAAGCTCTTATGCAAAGACACCTTGCTTGGCCTTGCATAATTGTCGTATGTAATGGTGGTGTCCTCACCAAATGGCTTGGGAAACCCATCCATTCAATCAATCTTATTGCTCATCGGCCATGATGGATACTTAGCCATAATTACTCAGTGCCAACTTTCGACTTTGGCGGTTATCCCTCTGCCGCGGCGATCCCGCAATATATGCCTTCTGATTACACTGCCGAACTGTTGACTTGAAATTGTCTCTCCCTTGACATAGGAGCGGCAGGAGGATGCTGTTACGTAGGACAGATGTACATTTGGGAGGCATGTCCTCGTTGCCACTCAAGATTACGTCTATCCTGTTATCACTGTCCTCCCTGTCACCTGTGCCCACTACCTCTGTTCTGGCTATGGGAGGCGTATCGTTGTTGGCTTAACCACATAATACACGCGTGGATGGCCCCTCGTGGCTCGAGTGTATATGATGACCATAGATCTGTGGAGTGTGGCAACCTCAGCACCATTAGAAATCGGGAATCTTTCACTCGGAATTGCCGTTTTCCTAGACTTGGCGGAACCGCCACCCAACTGGCTTTTTTTTTTGACTCGACCCGTACAGAACATTCAGTGCCTAGACCGCTATCATATCTTCGCGCCTCCGCCTACAGTACAGTACTAAACTCCCTAGAACCCCAGATTATTCGGACATCCTTGCCGTGCAGGACCCTCGATTTTCGTCGCCGATTGAGCGTCACCTCCGACTGCTCAGTCCGTCACAGAGACAAGCGCAAAGCCTGGTGCGTCTCCATCCGTTCGGACATCGCCATACGCGACGACTATATTACCATCTTCTTCCGCGGACACAAGCCTAATCGGTAGGACTCACAATCCGCCGCTTGCTTGGCAGCATCTTACATTGGCCATAGAGAGGTTAGAAGCTTAGCACGCTTCCTTCGATGCAGACTTTGGCGCTCCTGATATCCGCGGTGCTCCAAGTTCAAAACCACCTCAACCAAAGGCCCAGCCAGTCACCCAAGCTAACAGCTAATACAGTAGTTAGTCCCATCATCATGTCTGCCACCCCGTTCTCGACAGGGTTATTAGCAATATGCAATATTTGCCGCAATCGCCCGGGTCAACTCAACTGACCGGTTCTGCACAATGCTGACTCAAACAACGTCCTTCTGTTTTTTTTTACTGTAAATACAGAAATGAAACCGTCAACATCCGAGTTCGGGTACTAGAATGGATACCCATATGTCTGAGACGTGCGCTTGCGGCGGTTAAGCGCCCTCGACTCTTGCCCGCGGACCGCGCCGACGCGCTCTTAAGTTAGCCTGAGGTTTCCCTACTTGTATCCCACTCAACCACCGAGAACCCGACGCGATAACTTGTCTTCATTTCTAAGAAGGCCTCTGACGAGGAGCTACTGGCTATCTCCACCTAGCAAGCGAGATTGAACAACTGGGCGTCTTGTTATTTATTTTCAAATGATAAAAAAAATTTGCACAATGTCAAGACGCCGACCTAAGTTACTGTAAGTTTCTCTCGTGTTGGGCAATAACTAGATAACTCTCTGCCGATCATCAATCATCGATCATCTTAGTCACAGCACGCGCCTCGCGGTTCGGGCGGTTCGGGCGCCACCTCCAATGCTTCATTACCTCCAAACTTCAACGGTGCTGTACGCGTTTGTAACCACCGTCGCTCACATGCGCTCACATCACGTTATCATTGAACGCTTCCCGAGCTTGCGCCGCCGCCCAACAAACCCTTTTCGATATAGTAGTTAATAAAAGGCAGCCCAGGGGTGTACCCTCGATTGAATGTGCCGGCGCCAGACTTCGGACCGAACGAGAACAAATGTACATGTTCGTTTACCGAGATTACACAGTCAATAATACCACCACCATCCCCATCCCATACTCGAATGACTCCGAACCACACCCGCATTACGCCCGTTCGGGGAAACACGTCTATGTCATTGCGCAATGTTCGTGTTCGTTTCTGCTGCACGTCTGGCTAGATCTCAGAGCGTGACCGCCTGCGAACGAACGGTCATCGATCATCTTATTACAGTAATAAACACCCGCATGGTATCATAACAAAAAAACAAAAGAATTTCATTACAGTACTGTACTCGTGCATCCTCGATAATACTGTACTTCCATTCTTCGACTGGCCCAAGTCCGACTACAGTATGACAATGCACACAATTAACGTCTTATGGTCGCCTCAATTTCTCTGATACACAAGAGACGGTGGCTTGAAGGCCGTCTTAAAATGACATTTAAATTGAACCTTCGTAAAAATGTTTAAGTGATAACCAAGCAGTAAGCAGTAAGGGTATCAACAAATATGCCACAGATGGCCGCCTTTACATAAAACGAAAACACAATGTGACCCGCACTGCCATTCAGCACCACAGGGACGCTGGAATCGCTATTACGGAATGGCCAGTGTACGTTTAAAAAAGAGTAGGGTATTAGAAAGTCTCGCCGCCAGGGAAAGGGGTTGGATAAGACGCTGCGACCAAGGCACAGACGGGAATACATATGCAACGTTGTCCATGCCCCATAAAGAGGGTACAGCAGAGGCTTCGTTGCTTAAGTTATTGTGCATTACCACGTTCAGAAGGTGGGCAACTGATAATTCAAAAGCCACCATACGCGTCCTCCTCGTCATAAAGTGTGTAGACGGTGTCAGGACGTTTAGAAGATATAGCTTCAGCCTTCTGATCATGGGGTATAACAGTTGGTTCGGCCGACGTGGGGGTAGAAGTAGCGAGTGGGCTGCTCGTAAACTTTAGACCTGCCGGAGGAGGAGTGCGCATGTCCGAGAACTCAACGCTGAACGGCGAAGGGCTCTCACGGGCGCTTAGTGGAACGGGAAGTTCGAAGGATGCAACAGGGGAAAAAGAGCGCTCAGGGACACGTATTTCTGGCAGGGTTGGCGGATTCGATGATATACGCGTCTGCTCGAACATAATCGGAGTAGGGAATGGCACTTCGACGTCCAAACCACAAGGAGCGTCGACAACTTGGTATTCAGTACCCGAATCAATGTCTGCAGGCTCTTTCGGCGGATCCTCATCCCGTGGCGAAGGGTCAGCGTTCGGGTAGGCATCCGGTTGTGGGTTGCGTCATCATGCGACTCCTCTGGGACGGTAGCCATAACTGAGGACATGGGGGCGTGCAACTTCTTGGTGATTTCCTCGTATTGCATACCTTGAGAAGGAGTCACGCTGGAACGCGAAAGCTCGACATATTGAGGGTCGGTATCATTAGGGGACGAGACCATTGGACTGTGGGGCCCGCCTGGGATCGAGTTTTGACGGATTACAGTAGCCTGATTCGTACTGCTTGGTGATCTCGTCAAAGCCTGAGGAGGGGCAACCGGGCTGGTAGGGTGCGACGCGACATGATAGTCAGGTACGTTGCTCGAGACTGGAGAACCCAAGACATCCTGTGTATAAGGGGAGATGAATGGATTGGTAGAGGTAGGTGTCACGATGTCGCCGGGGTAAAACGAGGGTTGAACATATTCGGGTGCACCGTAGCCGTTCCCATAGCCATTGTTGGAATACATATTGGGCATAGTTGCCTGGCGGGAAAGCGGGGATGGCATGCTATTCAGGTGACGTTCAATCATGGTTGGAGGTCTTGGAGTACCCATAGCATTATAAGGTCCGATCGGACTTGGTTCATCCGGAAGGAAGACAGACTGTCTACGGGCTTCAGGGCGATTCCAAATTTCTTCAGCCAATGCTTCATCCTGGTTACTGCGAGATTTCCTCTGATGATATGGTAAGAAATATTTTTGCAGAGAAGGATGTATATTGAACCAACCATAAAATAGATGACGGCGAACACAATACCCGCAGTGCCAAGGATAGCAGCGAGAACACCACCAGCAATGATGCCGGTACTCGCTCCACCGACAGCGGAGTTGGTGGAACTAGGGCTGGCCGAAGAGGTTACACTGGCTGGCTGACTAGATATTGTCCTAAAGAAGGTCTCGGTGGAAGCAGACGAGGGCAAAGGCTGAAGGAAAGTGAATAAGACGAGGAATAAAAACCGAGATATGGCTCACTTGTGCTGTAGTAAGCGGCGTCGAGATAATAGATGAGCTACTGGGAGTGGTAGAAGTGCTCGTAGTTAAAGGGGTCGATGAGGACGTCAGGGTAGACGATACAGAGGAGGGGGCTTGAAGGGAGTGAGTTTAGGTCCATTCGGAGCAAACAAAGGTACGCACACGAAGAAACGGGCGTCTTAGCGGACGTGACAGAGACAGAGACAGCAATAGGGGAATCGACTGTGGAAGTGGGGCCCTCGGTAGTAGACGTGTCAAGGCCAAAGAGTTGACTAAGTTCGTTTTCTACGCCTTGTTGGACGGGCTTATCACGACGTCTATGTCTAAATGGGCCATGTGGCATGATTTCTCGTTCCTCGAACGAAGGGAGGAGAGAAAAAAAAAGGAATGTGGGGGTGAAGGAGGGGACGGTGAAAGAGACGAGGGCGGTCGTAAGGAGGAAGAAACAAGAGAGTAAAATTCTCTGACGCGCATACATTTTCGAATGACTAATCATTATCTTGGTCGCATTATTTCCTCAATATATGTTGTCAATCTCGATCTCGATCTCGATCCGGTTCCCAGTGGTGGACCGCCTCGTCAAGTCCGCACCAAGCCAGCAGCTCGTCTTGACCGTTTCCTACTCGTGCTGCTTTCTCGGATATCATGCCACACGGGCGTCAATGTATCCTCTGTTGCAATGGCGACCCCCGCGTTGCATGTGTTGATATCTTCCTCTTCCGTTTGATCTTCCCCGCGCTCCATTGCGCACCTTGCACTGCATGACAACGCACTCCCCATGGTCTCCATTCTCCGGTCCCTCCCTCCGTTTTGTGTTCCTCCTCCATTTTTATCACCCGCTCCGCGTTCTTGCTGATCAGATCGCCACTCTTATTGAGAACACTGACCCTCGTATCTCATATCTCCCCTCAGTTTGCAACAGCACAGGAGCCATTACGTCCTCAACATGCAATGACCCGTGGTACGTAGGGCTTTGCACCAAATCTCGTTTTATACTCGTACATTGATTCATTTGGTTCACATGATTTAGGCAAGTAGTCGCATTTACAGGCGCCACCGGCGGTACCGTCACATCGACCCTCGGTCCCACCTCAGCAGGCGGCAATCTTATCCCCCAACTCTTCCTCGTCCTCCGCGGTACCTCATTCGTCCTCATTACCTCTTCTCTCTCTAATGCCACTGCCAATGTCACAATTTTGGCCTCTCCCTCGAATGTGTTTGTCTCTACGACCTTTAACTCGTCTGCTGGCAGCATTTCGAGTGTCGGTCTACCGTCTGACCAGGACGTCACCCTCGCACTGACATATATACAGTCTCCCGACGGCGAGGTAACGAGGCTTGATATTGATTCGGTCGTTGTCTTCGGTGAGGTGGGCCAGAGGTAAAGTCAGATTATCGAGACGTGTGCGAGATGTTGACGTTTGCCACTATCTAGAAGCACATCGCTGACTCCGACTCCTCTGCCCCCCTCAAGCTCACTTCCTTCTTTCATTATCCCCGCCCCTTCGACAGCAACGTCTACCAATCGACCGCATTCGTCGTTAACGCAACCGAAAGGGACCATTGTTAGCGAGGCCCTCGCGGGATTTTTTGGCCTCATTCTCATCCTCATGTCCATTTACGTGCTGCATAGATGGAGACGTCGTAGAAGGCTGCGATCATCGGAGGCTGTCGAGATGTCAGCGGGAGATAAGGGACGACCATGAGAAGCCGATTATGATTTTTTTGTGATGAGCCACTGTTTATGTATTTAGAGTATACTCTCGGGCCGCTCAAGGCCAGCTTATAGCTTATAGTCCTCTCTTATCACGAAGATGTCACACCGAGACCGAGAAGCAGACAGAATAGCATCAGCGCAACAAACATTAGACGGTTTGTAGCGTCCTCATTCTACTTTGATATGATCACCATTAATATTTACCCTGTCCTCCCAAAGTACTCTACGACATGTCCCAGCTTCTCGGGACCCAACTCGACAAGGAGACACTCGCGACGTGCATCGGAATGATCGAAAGTGGTGTTAATCCAGAAGCGCTAGCAGTTAGTCTGTTTTCTCAGATTTTCCTCAAGGCCAACCCTTTTTCTGTCAGGCTGTGATTCAAGAATTGAGGAGAGAGGGTGCAGCAATCGCAGCAAGGCCGCAATCATCCCGCGGTGTCACTGGGAGGGGATGATGTGATTAGTCAGCGTTATTTGTGTGGCGTGGGAAGATAATGTTGATTTGTCATCGGCTTCGTTGCCGCGTCTGTCTGACTCTGGCCGCGCATACAAACACCTTCACTCACCTCATCAACCACCATGTCCGCACCAAATTCCCCTCGGCTAGTTGACTCCTTTTCAGTTCCAAAGGATGTTCTCAGGGAGTTCGAAGAAATGGCTGAGGAGGAGAACGTCGATCCTTTTGCCGAGACCGCCTCAAAGCGACAGATCGCTGCACGTCAATCCGACTATCACAATCGGCGGTTTAGTCGCGTTGCCAATGAAAGTGCGGATGCATTCTCAGAAAAGGAAGGCGATCAATCCATGGAAGGCGGTTATAAGGAGGCGATGAGGCTTCAGAGGCTCGAAAAGGAGGAACAGCGTGTACGCAGGGCTATTGAGGAGAAGGAGAAGCGGGAGCGAGAAGAGGACAAAGAAAAAATGGATCTTGACCGGACACCCCCTGCCGCAGAACTTGAGGCTGCCGAGAAGGAACTAGCTGCGACCCGATCCCAAGAAACAAAGCGCAGACGCCGTTGGGATGTTTCAGAACCGGTAGAGAAGGAGAAACCTAGTGGGGAATGGTCTCAGGAGGCTCTTGAGTCGTCTGCACCGAAAAAGCGACGTTCTCGCTGGGACGCAACTCCTGCCGACATCGCTGACACACCAAAGCGCTCTCGTTGGGACCAGACACCATCTGCAGGTGGCCAGGACGTGCCCATGGTCCCCATCATCATGAATGCGCCAGGTCTCATGATGGAGGATAAGCATAACCGTTACCTCAGCGATGAGGAACTCGACGCAGTCCTTCCAGCGTCGGGTTACACAATCGTGGCGCCGCCGCCAGGGTATGCTCCTCTCATCGCCCCGAGGAAACTCATGGCAACACCCATCACAGACGCGGGTGGCTTCCACATCCAGGACGGCTCGGATGCCGCTGCCGCCGCCGGCCTCGCTCCTGAATTACCTACCGAGATCCCCGGTGTTGGTAACCTTGCGTTTTTCAAGCCCGAGGATGCGCAGTACTTCGCCAAAATTCTCAAGGAGGAGGATGAGACGGAGTTATCGGTCGAGGAGATGAAAGAGCGCAAGATCATGCGGTTGCTGCTGAAGATCAAGAACGGCACTCCGTCTGTGCGTAAGACTGCCTTACGCCAAATCACAGACAAAGCCCGCGA
Source organism: Russula aff. rugulosa BPL654 (assembly GCA_022496225.1). Taxonomy (NCBI): domain Eukaryota; kingdom Fungi; phylum Basidiomycota; class Agaricomycetes; order Russulales; family Russulaceae; genus Russula; species Russula aff. rugulosa BPL654. Next base: position 38,366 of record WTXE01000074.1, on the reverse strand, counting down.
TTTTGGAGCTGGGCCGCTCTTTGATAAGATCCTTCCCTTACTCATGGAGCGGACTCTCGAAGACCAGGAACGACATTTGCTTGTCAAGGTCATTGACCGGGTTCTGTATAAACTCGATGACCTCGTACGCCCATACGTACACAAGATCCTCGTCGTTATCGAGCCGCTCTTGATTGACGAAGACTACTACGCGCGTGTCGAAGGCCGCGAAATCATATCCAATCTTTCCAAGGCAGCCGGCCTCGCGCACATGATCTCGACCATGCGACCTGACATAGACCATGCGGACGAGTATGTGCGCAACACGACCGCCCGCGCGTTCTCCGTGGTCGCATCAGCTCTTGGCATCCCATCCCTACTCCCTTTCCTCAAGGCCGTTTGCCGTAGCAAAAAGTCATGGCAGGCACGACATACCGGCATCCGTATCGTACAGCAGATCGCGATTATGATGGGCTGTGCCGTTCTTCCCCATCTGCGGAATTTGGTCGACTGCATCGCCCATGGTTTATCGGACGAGCAGCAAAAAGTCAGAACCATGACTGCACTGGGCCTTGCGGCCCTCGCGGAAGCCGCCGCGCCATATGGTATTGAGTCGTTTGATAACGTCCTCAAGCCGCTGTGGTTGGGCATTCGTTTGCATCGTGGCAAAGGCCTTGCGGCGTTCCTCAAGGCTATCGGCTTTATCATACCCCTCATGGATCCCGAATACGCCTCATATTATACCAAGGAAGTGACTGTCATTCTTATCCGCGAGTTCCAAACGTCCGACGAAGAAATGAAGAAGATCGTGCTGAAAGTAGTGAAGCAGTGCGCTGCGACCGAGGGTGTTACCGCCACATACATCAAGCAGGATATTCTCCCAGACTTCTTCAAGTCATTTTGGGTACGCCGCATGGCACTTGACCGGCGCAACTACAAACAAGTGGTCGAGACGACGGTCGAGCTGGCGCAGAAGGCCGGTGCATCCGAGATCATCGGTCGCATCGTGAATGAGCTCAAGGACGAGGCAGAACCGTACCGCAAGATGGTAATGGAGACCATCACGAAGGTCATCGCATCTCTCGGCGCTTCGGACGTCGACGAGAAGCTTGAGGAACGCCTTGTCGATGGTATCATCTATTCCTTCCAAGAGCAGACAACAGAAGACCAAGTTATGCTTGACGGTTTCGGCACCGTTGTCAATGCCCTTGGTATTCGTGTCAAGCCATACCTCACGCAAATCGTATCGACAATCCTGTGGCGACTGAACAACAAGAGTGCGAAGGTGCGCCAACAGGCGGCGGATCTCACAACGCGTCTTGCTGTCGTGATCAAGCAATGCGGCGAGGATCAGTTGCTGAGCAAGCTGGGTTTAGTGCTATTCGAGCAGCTGGGAGAGGAGTACCCGGATACGCTTGGCAGTATCATCGCAGCTGAAGGTGCAATTGCCAATGTCGTTGGCATGACACAAATGAATCCCCCAGTGAAGGATCTCCGTGAGTACTTGACACTAAACTTCAGAGAAATGTGTTGCTTTCTAACGTCATCTAATACAGTTCCTCGTATGACTCCCATCTTACGTAACCGTCATGAGAAAGTACAAGAGGCATCCATTAACTTGATTGGTCGTATCGGTGAGCATTATGTCAGGTTCCTGTTGTTACATGTCAATTTTGCTAATTGCGTTGTCACCTTCAGCCGATCGTGGCGCTGAATTCGTACCTGCGCGCGAGTGGATGCGTATCTGTTTCGAGCTGCTAGACCTCCTTAAGGCACACAAAAAGGGTATCCGACGTGCGGCCGTCAACTCATTCGGCTACATCGCCAAGAGTCTGGGTCCACAGGACGTGCTCTCAGTCTTGCTGACAAACCTGCGCGTGCAGGAGCGCCAGTCCCGCGTCTGCAGTACCGTCGCCATTGCCATCGTCGCCGAGACGTGTGGGCCGTTCACATGCATCCCGGCCATTCTGAACGAGTATCGCACGGCGGAGCTGAACGTCCGCACGGGCTGTCTCAAGGCGCTTTCCTTCGTGTTCGAGTATGTCGGGCCGCAGTCGGCTTACTACGTAGACTCGGTCGTGACGATGCTCGAGGATGCCTTGACGGACCGTGACCTTGTGCATCGACAGACGGCAAGCACGATCGTGAAGCACCTCGCGCTTGGCGTTGCCGGCCTCGGCTGCGAAGACTCAATGATGCATCTCATGAACCTCGTCTGGCCCAATTGCTTCGAGACTTCGCCACACGTCATCGGTGCCGTCATGGAGGCCATTGAGGCTATGCGCGTCACGCTCGGTCCAGGTGTCCTCTTGAGCTATGTCCTCCAAGGTCTCTTCCACCCTGCACGAAAGGTCCGCGAGGTAAGTAATTCATCCTCTTATCTCAATTTTTGGGTCGCGGATTTTTTTTGCTGACGCTCCGGTCCTCTTTCCCCCACCCCCTGAAAAACAGGTCTATTGGCGCATCTACAATGCATTGTACCTTGGCGCAGCCGATTCGCTCGTACCGTTTTACCCCGATGTATCAGAGCTCAGCGAGGGCAAGAACGTGTATGAGAAGCACCCGCTGCAGATGTTCGTGTAAAAGTCCGTAACGTGGGGGAGATCGGACCCAGTTTATTTGGAGGTGGGGCATGAGGAAAACCATCCTTGCTCATTCATCTACTCTCGTCTCAAAAATTCTTTATGGCTATCGACTTTTTATTCTCTACTCTACTAAGTACGATTTACTGTAAAACTAAACACGACTTCATTGTTTCTTTCCCTGGACTGATCACGCGCGATGAAAACCTGCGATTAAAATTCGTTGATTGCCAGCAGCGTTTATCCACAGTGATGGATCAGGGTGTTGCTTTTGGTTGTATGTATCAACAACTAGTATATCCTCATAAAACGTAAGGTTACCCAGAGGACGACACGGACAACAGTGAGGGACTTCTTGTACCACACAATGGAAAGGGGAGGAAAGACAGGGATAACAAATAGAACAAAAGAAGCCAAAGCGACATTCATCCCGTGAGACCTGGAGGAAATCCGGAAAAGTCTACTTGGTCTTGGATCGGTCGCCCACCAATCGAATATGATATTCGTATGCGTAGCCGGATGTTAGCCTGTATGCGAGCCGCCCCCACCCGATAAAGAGAGTCAGTTAGCTAGAAAAAAAAAACGGCGTGCAAGGAGGAGGTAACGAAAGTTATACTCACGCCGATTGGGGCAGTAATGCGCATTTGCTGTGTCTCTGTCGCTCCAGGGTTGACATCCTGACGTGACATAGGCTGCATTTGTAACTGTTGTGTCTGTTGCCGATCGTAGAATTATATAATAATAATAAAAGTAGACACCGTCAGTTACTCGGAGGTGGGACTGGGGACTGGCTATGTTGCTTACCTTGGGGACAGCTACTTGGAAGTTCAGGTTGGTGGCGGCTGTGCTCCCCTTTACCTGGAACCGAGCAAGAATGTCCACCACGCCTGGCTGCGTTGTCGAGCGTTGTGGTGTGAGTGAGATGAGAACATCATTCTTGTTGTACGCGGTGTATGACGGTGGATTGGTGCGGCCGGTTTGGGCGGCGGTGCTGCGGGAGTTTCGGTTGTACTCATGTCAAACCAACTCATGGCGGCTGAAGGTGGGGCCTGTTGGGCCTGTGGCGGAGCAGAAGGAGCGGGCGAATCAAAGAGGCCGAGGATATCGGCGGCGGTAGTCTTTTGTGGTTGGGAAGAGGCAGGAGTTGGTGTCGTGGCGTTAGTATTGGTGGACATTGCCGTCGAACCACCAAAGATCTCTGCGAGAAGGTCTTCATTGGTCTTATGGCCCCCTGGTACGGCGGCCACAGGATCGGACGGAGAAGATATATCGTATCCGAGCAAATCGACCTTGACAAAAGGGTATCGCGTGTCAGGGAAGAGGAAATCCACCAGATTGTGAAAGGGCCACGCACGTCTTTGCCTGTCCTGGTTGAACCAACGGGCTTATTCTCGCTTACTAGACGATGAAAGGCTTTATTGTCCATCAAAGAAGGCATGTCAAATGGACACGTACCGACTCCAGTGACAGTTGCCTTTAGTTCTGGTGGCGGCATGCGCTCCAAGACGCCAACACGTAGTTCGCCAAGCGAGAAAAGGCTCGCAAATTCGACGGCACGTTGCTGGAGCTCCAACTCCGGGTTCGACGTGTATCCAGCAAGTACAGCGGCGATACGCTCTTGCTGGTTGTTACTGGTTGTAGGTCGTGATGAGATCTTCGTGATCGACGCGAAGACGAATTGGCGCCCGAGGTGGTTGGCATATGGTGAATCGAGGATGGAAAGAATGAGATCGATGATCTCGACATCGGTTACCTACATTCCGGCAGAAGTATTAGAAGCAGTCGAAAGCACAGTCACCCAGACCATACCGGTATGGTTTGCTCTTCATCTACTAGTCCACCTTCGATCAAAATCTCACTGTATTCGCCGAGGATCCATGTGGCTGAGAGAGTAAGTGCTTCTTGAGAGATGTCTGCGCGAAGGGCATTGTACAGTTTTGAAGCGGTATATGCTTGAAGTTCAGGGGTATGAACCATGAGCCGAATGAAGGCTGAAAGGATCTCTTCTCTAACATAGTTTCCGGCCTGTGGAAATGTTGTCGAGACGGTCAGAAAGTAGTACTGAAGATAGAGCACGAACCAGCTTCAGAACGCGAAGAAAAGTATCAATATGCCACCGCTTATTGGGCGCGAACCGCTCGGCCGCAAGACTAATTTGGGTAGTCATGCCAAGTTTGAATTCGTTATCCGCGACTTCCAGGAAGGCTAATAATTCCCTGGTCATGACGCGGATATTCTGCTCATTAATAAGCGCGTAAGAGAGTTCTAAAGCCCGCCGTCGGATAGAAATGTCGCCATCTCTCAGACAATCAAGAATGGTGTTGCGATGTCGTTGAACAGCATCGGTGTTCGTAAGGACGACCTTATTCAACGTATTGAGCGCAACGTAACTGCCCCAAGAGAGCAAACAATGTGAGAATCAAGGAGGGCGAGAAGGGTGCAGTACGAACCGGATGTTGTTGTCGCGATTGCTGAGGAACTTGCCGAGTATGTTGATGGCCATGACACGTAGGCCGCTGTCTGAATCCGTTTCAATGTCCAGGACGGTCAGGACGGTTTCATAGAGAATGGAATTTCCGACATTTTTTGTCGAATCGGTGTTTGTTGCTACCTGTCACAGGAATCTGTGGGCCGACGCCGCAGGTATATCAGGTGTAACTTACTTGGGCTAAGATGTCGTTCATGGTGTCACTCGATGTAGCATCGCCTTTGCCAATTAGCCGGAGGAGCCGCAGTGTCTTGACTTGCAGGAAAGGATCCGTGATACCCGAAACATCGTGCTCTGGGCTATATCCTGTCGTAACCAAAGATTTTAGGTGCCGAACGAGAAGGGGTACAGCCTAGTGACCTTGACTGTTAGTTTTCTAGACGGGCGCAGAGGCAAAAGTTGGACACACGTTTCGGAACTCCTCGAGACACCCTGGGTCGGCTTGCACCATATCAATTACGAGAGTAATCGCCGTTAATAGGACACCGTGGTTACGATCGGCCAGAAGGCTCTTTGCTCTCGCAATAAAATGGTCGGTGAGATCAGGAACCTTTTTGATGACTCGTAAAGCGCAAAGGGCAGCCTGCGCGAAAGCGTGAGTGACTGCACCAATAGTTTAAGACAGGCGGGCACCTTTTTCCGAATATATGTATTGCTGGACCCTAACAACTTCTCGATCTCATTCACAAGGTCACGCGACATCTCCTCCGACGCGATGTTCGCGAACGTGCATAACGCCAAACCAACTGCGTACATGTTGGAGTGATTCATGTCACTGAGCAATGGAGGAGTAAGGTGAGGACCATCAAGATACGGTGATTAAACGCACTTCTTCAAAGAGTTGGTGACTAGCGTGAGGACCTCTTGACTCTCATCCAGCAAGAGCATAATCCCCAGGTAGCCGAGTCGTTTATCGGAGAAACGAGGGCTAGCCACGAGTTTCAAGCACTCGATCTGGCCAAAGTGGGCGGGGGAACCCAGCATGTGTATGTAGAGGAGCTTCGCGATATTGTTGTGGCGCGCATACGAATCTTCCTCGCGAAACGAAGCCCTGATGGCGGCCGATTCTTGTTGGATGAGCGCACGCTCATCGGCGACGGTCTGAGGGTGGAAGGTAAGCGATGTCGGTTCGACGGTATGGGGAAACCCCGGCACACCTTGCAGGCTCTGATGCCTTTGATGAGGGCTGCAACACGACTTAGACAGTGTCTAATTGATGGTGCGCGATGCACGACGCACCCTTCAAATTGTGATAAACCATTGCCCACGCGGTAAAAACTGGTTAGACTGACTGTTATAATTATCGTGCGGTCAGGAAGGAAAGCTGCAAGTACTTATGTAATCATAGTCACATGATTTATTTTTCGATTGACCGCCGCGGCCGAACACTGCCGGCGATACTCCTGCAATGACATTTCAGTTATAATCTGCCAGGGCACTTCTTCCTGCCTGTATCTCTCTGTACCAACAGAATGAAGCCAATTCGTCAGGAAAATGTTCATGCTCAGGAATTATGATTGATTTGCAAAGAGGTTGTGAAGGCCGCAATAACAACAATCTGTTGTAAGTTGTAACCATCAGGAGTGGTCGACCACAGTACGTGAGTAGTACGTGTCGACACTCGGCCGACACTGGTTATAGTTTGATTATAATCAAACCACAACCTTCGAATTATATGCACGTTTTTTGGAATTACTATAAGGACCTAGCATATGTTGGTCCAACGTGGTCCGGTCTTGTGCATGTGATTTCCTTCCGAGTTCCCTGGTTAACCCATAACCGTGATGTTGCGCTCCGCTTTGGCATCAACCCGCCCTCTTTGTTACAAACTCTGCCCAAGGTCCGCCTTTCGACGAAAGTTCGAGGACTCTATCGTTGCTTATTCATTGACTTAGAAAGACATTCTCAACAACTTCTGCATGGCACACAATCAATTCTTTGCACACATTTTCTGAGGAGGAGGACCTTCTGCGTGAAGCCGGTAAGCTACCTATCGGTTTATTAAGCCACGCGGCTCACGGTATCGTCATTTAGTGAAACGTTTCGCGCAGGAAGTCGTTGGGCCCAAAGTCCGAGAGATGGATGAGAATGAAATGATGGACCCTTCCGTCATTAAGGGCCTTTTTGAACAGGGAGTGCGTAACTCCCTCCTCCCTTTTCTCTGTATCTTGCTCACGTTCGTCTCAGCTCATGGGCATCGAAACGAGCGAAGATCATGGCGGCGCAGAATCCTCGTTCACCTCGGCAATAATTGCCATCGAAGAGCTCGCCAAAGTCGATCCATCGGTATCTGTTTTGTGCGACGTTCACAATACGCTCGTAAACACCGTGATCCGCAAATACGGTACTCCGGAACAACAGGAGAAGTGGTTGCCTCAGCTTGCCGAGTCAAAGGCTCGTTAGCCATTCGAGTGTGGTCATCGACCCGTTCCCTGACATGGTTTATAGCTTGGCAGCTTTTGTTTGTCAGAGACAGCCTCCGGTTCAGACGCGTTTGCTCTCCAAACGCGTGCCACGAAGGATGGGGACAATTGGATCATCAATGGTTCCAAAATGTGGATCACAAACTCGTATGAAGCCGAAGTGTTCCTCGTCTTTGCCAATGTGCGTGTGTCATGTATTTTTGAACGGAAAGCTCGTTCTAAATTCTTTTTGGTAGATTGATCCGAGCTTGGGCTATAAAGGTATCACCTGTTTTCTTGTGACCAAGGACATGGGCATCCAGATCGCCAAAAAGGAACAGAAACTTGGTATCCGCGCTAGCTCAACGTGCAGCTTGAGCTTTGATGACCTGAAAGTTCCGGCGGAGAATGTCATTGGTGGTGAAGGGCTAGGATATAAAATTGCCATTGAGATCTTGAACGAAGGTGCGGTTTGTTCTCCGGTGTTCCCTCGAGCCTCATTAATGACAACATACTAGGTCGCATCGGCATCGCAGCCCAGATGGTTGGCCTCGCCCAGGGAGCATTCGACAAGGCAGTTCCGTATACATACGAACGCAAGCAGTTCGGACAACCGGTGGGTACCTTCCAAGGCATGGCGTTCCAGATTGCGCAGGCAGCGATCGACCTTGAGAGCGCGCGACTTCTCACGTACAATGCGGCACGGAGAAAGGAAGAAAGGCGCAGCTTTACCAAGGAGGCGGCCATGGCGAAGTATTGGGCGAGCGTCGTTGCACAGCGCGTTTCGGGACAGGCGATCGAATGGACGGGTGGGGTCGGCTTCACGCGGGAAACTGGTATCGAGAAGTACTGGCGTGATTCGAAGATTGTGAGTCTTTCACCCGTCCGTCCCGCCAGCAGAGGAGGTTTTGTGTCATCTGATTTCGACTCTTACACTGCGTGTAGGGTGCTATCTACGAGGGAACGTCCAACATCCAACTACAGACCATCTCTAAGTTTATTCAGAAGGAATATTCATAAGACACATTGCATGGACTCTACTACAATAGGAGAAAAATTGTATCACATAGCTCTCATAATACAGAAGTCAGTCGTGAATGAGGCAGGGGTCCCATGGGCCACTGGACGTGTTGTGGAGAGGTAATGCAACCAGAAAATTGACGGGTTGAGTAGGTCTTGCGGTGTCGCCAGATGAGTACTAGTGTCGGATAGGCTCAGGTCGACTCCCGACTTCTCGAACACGCAATAGATATTGTTTTCCATTCTTCTGGGCTCGATTTATGACAAAGCGTTACAACACAGCTCGATGGGCTGGGTGATCATTGACCCGTCAAATTACAAGGTTTGATATGACGCACACACGTACAAGGATGGTACAAGGATGCGTGCGAGAATGTAGGGTCAATACAGCAATAATCAAATTGATCGGCAAGTTCCAGCCCATTGTCGCGTAACGCTTTGTCATAAATAAAGCCCAGACGGAAACCCATTTCTATTGCACGTTCGAGAAGTCGAGGTGGGACGCACAACGAAGAAGAACCATGTGTACAGAAATGGCACTGAGCAACGGCGATTTCCTACAAAGAGGGCCCAGAGACGTGCGCCAAATGTTCCCGGACTCACTCTTAGGCCATGATTGGCCCTTGGGATGCCGTACCACGCCCTGCCTTTTGGTACAGCCGTTATCATAACGATGGAAAAAGGCCAGATGACTGGCCTTCTTCGGGAAATTCGAATCCATGGCGCACCTGCCACACCCTTCATATAACCGATTCTAGTTCCCGCGCAACACACCAGCAAATACCGATTCTGCCTTTAAAGTTTCCTCCGAATCTCTGTTGGTAGACGAGCTCCGACGAAATGGCAAGCTCTGACGCTGTCGACAGGAGTCAACTTGCAGTCCCGCCGGGCCACGCTGACAGCGAGAGTCAACATTCAAGTCTGAACATGACCGCAGGTCAGTGCAGTGTCGTATCTCTGTTTGTGCCACACCCAACGGAAGCTCATGTTCTCCATATCCCAGCCCATGACTCGGAATTTAGTGATACATCCGCACCATACTGGGAACTGTACGGGCGCGAGGCGAGGACCTATGACAAATACCTTGTCACTACTTTGAAGGGCAATACAAAATCAATGGTTTTCTTGGCGAGTGGCGACGCGCATCGCCGATTACAAGTTTACGTCGCAGTTTCTTACGATTGCCTTGCAGACTACTCTGTTCTCTGCCATCGTCGCAGCATTTACCATCGATATATACAAGACGCTTCTACCCAGCTATGGCCAGAACGCCGCGGGTGGTCCCCCTAGTAGCGCCGTTCGCATCAATATCGTGCTGTTTATCAGCTTCTTCCTGAGCATGATGAGCGCGGTTGGATGTGCTCTCATCCTGCAATGGTGTGATGAATACGAGAATCTTGCCTATATCCAGGCCGCTCCACACGCGAGTGGGCGGATCCGAACATATTTGTATAAAGGACTCGAAGTTTTCCATATGAGGAGCTTCGTGTATGGGGTACACGTGCTTTTGCATACCTCCGTCTTCCTCTTTTTTGGGGCCCTCAGCGACTTTTTCCACACCGTCAACCACGAATTAGGCACTGTCGCCCGCTGTTCCCTCGTTGTGTCAATAATTATCTACGTGCTCCTCAGCATCTCTCCCTTGATATTCAGTAACTCCCCTTATAACACGCCGATGACCCCTCTCATCCGCGCTGCTAGCATCATCCTCCGTATCGTCATTCTCTCCCTGCTGTGGCCTATTCGGCGGATCCGTGGCCGGTTCTTCGAGCTAACAGGACTCCGGTATTACGAGGGCATCCACTTCGACAGAGCTCGTTTAAACGAGATCGAGGCGGAAAAGCTGGCAGATATCCTCGAGCCCTATGCAATGAAATGGCTCTTTACAGATAACGACTTCAGCGACAGCAAGCTGGACAAGTTCTTGGAAGCCCTTCCGGGCTACATCTCATCGGTTCACACTAAAAAGGGCAAATTGTACGAATATCTAACCGACAAGCACATTAAAGGTCGTATCAAGGAGCATTTCATAACGTGCGCAACGTCTATGGAGCTTTCTGATGAAACAACCATTGCTCGCGTGTCGTTCTGCGTCGAGGCCGTGGTGCTCATATTTCAAGACAGTCGCATGCTCAAGGGCGGGCGCGGCCTTCCCGGAGCACACAGCCCTGAAAAGGAGATGCGGTCACAGCAAATGTACTTTCAACTTATGGGCGATTTTCAAACCTTATGTGACATACCTGATTATACGACCGCACTGCGTGCCTCGTGCATCCGCGCGCTTGCTGTCCAGGGCATCCTGTCTCGGCTTGCGCCACCCAATAGCTGGACCACATTTCCTGAGTCACTTATTCCCATCCATGACTACCTTTTTCCGAACGACAATACCGTCACCGAACCGAAGTTTGGAGATCTCCCCACACCAAGTGCCACGTGGACGAACCTTCTGCACGACGGACCGCTCGCCAATCTGACAAGGCTCGCCCTAGCAATTCGCGACCGAGAACATGTTCCACCCTCGAACCTCTCCTTCTGCTGGAAGACCCTCGACATACTCCTGACCCATCTTGGAACTATCCACTCCGACGAACTCCGGACACTCGTGCACAGAATGACTTCAATAAACTGCATGAGAATACTCGCGAGTATGTCCATGGAAAGCAAATGGGTTTCCGCATGAGGCCACTCCTCGAAATCTGGACACTGTTGCCCGGGGACGGCGGCTCTTGATGGTGTTCTCAGCCTGTCCCGAGTATCACAGCCAAGCTGATATCGTGTTTGGAAAGGAGTATCTTCGGAACGGTGATCTTTTGGAAGCCTTAGCGAAGTGTCTTCCAGACTTCATCGCGAAAAACGCTCGCGTTGTGTGCGCGGGTGTCATGGAAAAGGTCGTTAAACATGATAATCTATGGACTAGTCTACAGGTGAATCTCCCAAATACCGATAGCCCCATCCCCGACAACACCGCATCTTCGAGGATTGCTGTACCGTTCTCGATGTAGCGCTTTCGGTCCTGGAAGATTCACGGGAGGTGGACTGGCGTGCGCCCGAATTTGTGTCGCTTTGGCGTCATTTCAAGTCATTCATTACTCATGGCTTCCAAGGCGAATCTATGGGTCGGGCGGCCTGCTTCCTCATCGGTATTATCAAGGCTCGGTTTTGCAAGATCCTTCTCGCTCAGTTTTGGGACGACATCATCCTCAAAAACGCCTTATCCTTCCGATCACAATGTGACATCGCTTCTCTCTCAAACCTAATCGACTATCTCGGTTTACGGGATGAGGACGATCCAGGATTCTGGAGCTCTCGCCTTAATGGGGACCACCATGATATTGGGTCAGAGTTCACGACTAAAGCCGTTAAAATGGCCAACATAATCGCGAGGGATGGGGCGTTATTGATCTTTTGTCAGTTAGGACATTTGGCTATATCGACAATACGATCCCATCACTCTGGCCTAGAATGCAAGAATATTGAGAAGATTTTTGAGCTTCAGGACAAACTGATGGTGCACCAGCGATCCCCATTGGTTGGCGCCTCCGATACAGTTTGGGAAGAATTAGATCGACTGCGAGAACAGGTGGAAGACTTCCGTGGCTCGACCTCTCGCGGTACTGGCGACACAGGCGAAGAAGGAAAATTGCTTTCGAGGATCGACTATGTCCGTGGTCTTCGCGTTACTCTTTCAGAGGGCCCTAGCCATAGTAGGCATGCCGAGGAACGATTTAGTTCCGTCTCCCAAGGGGTTGACATCATCGGAGGATCATCTAGTAACCTAGTACACCGAACCACTAAGACTAGCGAGGGCGAGCACGGGTTTGAATGTGCGACCTATTTATTGAGTCCTAGAGCATCTATTAACCTGCAGCCAGAGTCCCACACCGTTTCATCTTTTCAAAGCGCTGTTTGAAGCACCCTCCATGTTGGGACCATTGATATGATGTAAGGATTGCCTCGAGGCCAAGCTCGGAACGGAATGAACTTCCGCGACGGAGCGCCCGTACGTGCCCCTTTGTTGATTTTCTTTTTTCTTTTCCTCTTCTTTCCTCGCGCCCTCCTTATCGCCCCGTGTTCAACAACAAAATATCCTCCAAGCTGCGATACAAGACGACCTATGTGCCCCAATAACATTCCTTCCCGCTCTCACCGCCTCTCCCTTTCATGTTCCTCTTTTTCTCTGCCTCTCGTCCCGCCTTCTTGGTCAACGCTTACCCTCACAAAACCGTCACCACGCGGTAGCCGTATGCCCCTTCTTCTATTTCTACTTCATTTTAGTTGTTCCTTTGTAGTACGCTTACACCTCCGCTATTCAATCTCCATCACCGGCACCCCCGAGGGTGCCTTTACTATGTATACAAGATCCTAGACATAGCCGGCAGGTAGCGCGCATGTCAGTGTATATAAGACGGCCCTCCTACTCGTCGAGGAGGGAATCGGTTTTACAATCGAGAAGCTTCTCCCCTTTTCGCCCTTTCATCTTTACTCACCAGCGTGCTTTTCTCATCTCTCGGCAACCACTGGCATCTGTGGGGCAGCTGTCTAGCGACCTCGGACGATCTCTCTCGCGGTTACACTTCTCACTCGACATCTTTCCTTCCCCCTCGTTTCCTCTCTCTCTCTCTCTCCTTTGCATGGACGACGCTCTCACCCTTTCAGCAAACTATTTTAGATACAGATACAGGTCCCATTTTCAGGCCTAGGGAACAGATTGGTCCAAGTCTGCTGCTGCGGCGCAGAACCCTCGATCTGTAACATCCGGGCCACGCAGAAATGTGCTCGTTGCCCTTGCGAAACCCATAATCAGTCGCCTACCCTAGTGACGAAGGTCCATTAGGCACACTTCCTCTGAAGGTGAATCTTCTCGTCCTCCGAGTCGTTCGTGAATGACATGTCTGACAATAGGTCGTTATGCGAGTGGCCCAGTGGGTTGGCTCTGGCACTCATTCTAATTTTTTTTTGTAGGCTTGTTGAAGACGTTCAGGCGGGCCGCCGGGAAACCTTTGTGAAACGTAGGCCAACTACGCTACGTACGTACTAGTAAGCTAGCTCAGGTAAGCATAAGTTATTACTAGGTCACCTCGTTGGCTACTCCAGATATTTGTTTGGTACCACCTGGCGCCATCGTCACACACGCCGAGTGTTGGTGCGCCTGCAACTCCAAGGTGTGTTAAGACTGTCGAGTTGCCAACTCGACAGTCTTCACTCACCTTCGCCATACCCGCACCCCTCAATTACCTCTTCCCTCAAGGCATTACTCATTATGGTCGTCTCATGGCTCGCATTGCTGCGATGCCTGCGCCATGGGTGCGCGCGATCTTGTCAAAGCGGGGAGCGAGATGTTGGAGTGAATGCACCAGTTTGCAGTTGACTGGGCTGCCATGTGCGTATTAAGTATTTGGCACTGCCATGGTGCTCAGCGCTCAGCGCTCAACGGCTCGCCGGCCCTCTACGTGCGACTAGCCACTTCCAGCTAACACCGATTCCAAAACCACACCAAAGGTCCTACCTGAAGACAGCAGGTGATACAGTCAGTACCAGTGACCCAATGTGAGTCCAAGTCCGCCATTGCCAACTCTGCCCTTCCAACGCCCGACAATTAAATTAAATGAATGAAAAACAGCACATGTTCTTTCGTCACTTCTCGGTAGAAATGGAACGACCTCAACTGCTGCATTTGAGGACTCAACAGAGATGTGACATCGAAGGCACAAAAATTTATCATTTGAAGACGTTACGATAGATCTAGCCGTGTCCGTGCGCAGCACGGGCCACCGCTAGTACTGTAATATGGGGACAAGCTCGGCGATAAGCGAACACATCAGAGAGTCAGTAGTACTAGTACTAATACAGACAAGACACGAAACAAGATACAGACATAGACACGGAACAGACAAAACACTCGAAAGATACTTTATCAGTTATTGTACAATTGCCCACATTGACTAGTTGGATCTTCGCCCTCATCAGGTTGATACCAGGAGAGAGCGAAAACGGCACCCCGGCAAAAGGCCGCTTCAGAAATCAGGCGTCTCAAATATGACCGCCACTTTAACTCGACCAGCGGTGCCAGCTTTCATAGTGACCATACTAACCCGTGCATCGGGATGGTGCAGATAATGCCTTGCGAGTTGTCGGAGATTTTCTGCTCCTACTTGGCGGGGCGGGTCGGGGGTAGGGATCCGATGAACAAACGGATGAGGAAAGGCAGCCTGAACGAGGCCTGGTTCAACGTGCGGAGGAACGTAGCCAAAGGGGTTTTGTTCCTGATTCACCTACAGCGAAACGTCATGAGCATGTATCTAAGAAAAATGAACCGATACCCACTGGAGCACCGGGCTGAACTTGCACTGGGATACCTTGCGCATCTCCCACATCAGGAAATATGTATGCGGGATTCTATTGCCCGAGTATCATTGATCAAAAGGGGCCCGTCAACAGAAAGATAGAAGTAACTGACGGCTAGTGGTTGCGGGTGGTAGTTTACAATGCCTTGATAGGCCACGTCGATGTGGTGCAGATCATGCATTCTACCCGGCTCGGCTACCCTGCCTGGTGGAGGCATATCTTCCCGTTGGTTATTGGCGGGAGCGGGTGGGACCTGAAGAGGGATACACATTGATAAATGAGCATTGAGCAGAGGGTACACGATGTGAAGGCCGACCCAAGCATTCTCCAGTGCAAGATTAAGCGGTTGGTGCGGAACGTATGGAGAATATGCGTCTGCAGAAAAGCCGGTGGTCTGATGGGAGTCTGCAGCGTCCATATGATATTTGAGTTCAATAGGAGTGACGAGGATTTTACTGATACGGAAACTGAATGGGTGTCTGATGATGAGGGCCCCTGAACGGATACCACAAGGTATTTATGCATTTACGCATTTACGAACTTGGTATGTAGGTGAAGTATTCCCGAGATCAAGCCCGAGAAGTACGTCAGGAGAATTTCAGATTTCAAGCGCGTTCGGCTGCCACGTTTTGTCTTCGGTGCTTTTTCGAGTGTGAAATTTTGCCCAAGTTGCCAAATTTGGGGGGGGGGTAAGAACTCGAGAACTTGTGGCAAAATCTCATGCGTACAGTATAGAGTCCGTTCGGTACAATTACTGTAATGGAGCAGTCCCTTGTGACCGGGAAACGGGCGGACCCCAATTCTCCAGTAACAGACTAACAGGGCGCTCCGTTACCTGATCCAGTCATTCGTTTTTTCCCACACCGCTACCCATATCTAGCCTCTAGCCCATAATCCGGACCGGGTATGGGTTAAGAGGGTTCGACTGTACATCTTGGTTCGAGATGTCATTTAGAATTCCATCGAGTTATTCGAGTGAATGACCGCCGGTGTATTTTCGGAAAACACGGACGATGATTTTGTCTTGACACGGACACGTTCAGGTAGAAATCAAGTAGCTGTTTGCTGTTCCCGGAACTGCCGGGCCGACCAGACCCGTATTTTCAATTGCTACTGTTTGCCAACTGCAGGCGATAATACTACCCCAGTCTTCTTCCTGCACGATCACGTTCCCACCAGGAACGGCATGAAATCCAGAGTGCCACCAATGAGGCTCTCTTGAATAGCTTCGCGATCAGCCGCAAGACGCGGATTCTTCACCACTTAGATAATTGTTGTGTACGTAACTATCAACTCTCAAAAAACCCCTCAAGAATACCACACTGTGTTCATCGTCCATGCCCATTTCTTTGTATGCGAATCGATGTTGACATTTCTGTTATGCACTCCAATCACATGACAACCGACCATTGATGAGTGATGTGAGTGGGCAAACAGCCTCGAGAGAGATTCTAACATTGCTAGATAACGCCCCATTTCTTTAATTGTTGAAGATAGCTTGCTGACTGCGCATCTTGTTTTAATCGGGACTACATGGGATCTAGACACTTGGAACCACGAAGCCGGACCAGGTCCCATACTTCTTACCAGTGGGGTCGAGGCGCATCTTATTGGGTTAGACAACGATGCACTAGGATGTGATGGATTTTGGATAACGGAGGGAGATACACTTTGGGTAATCAAGTACTTTTATCGGCTCCTTGTCCGCGCGAATACCAAGAGAGATTCGTACACTGCCCACCCAATCGCCGAAGAAAATATCTTGCGGGAGAGGCGGAGGGAGGCACCATCAAAGAAGCCCCGCATGCCTCGTTCCTTGACCAACCATATCAGAAATGAAACAAGACCAAAGAGAGAATTGCTGACTTTCCACACAGCCAAGAATGTCGGGATCAGGCCACGGTATTTGTCTTCATGACGAACTTGCATCCTTGTCTACCGAAGGCGTAAGTGCACGTTGTCCTTTTAAAAAATCAAAGGGGAGGAGGAACCTTGATGACATCGAACGGATGTGTCACGAGCGTAGCGAAGGTTCCGGCAGCTGCGGCAGAGCCGCTATTCAAAGCCGCATAAATAAGGGGAGACGATGGTGGCAGTATGGAGGCGGCATCATGTTTGATAGCCTCGTAAGACACCAAGAACAGACCAGCGTAGGGCGCATCGCGCAAAGACGAAGCAAGGAACCCGCGAAAGAGCTCCGAAGGTCCGGCACGTACGATCGACAGCACGGAAGATGTCAGGGAACCATATGCATGGAGATTACTCTACAGAGACAGGCGTCATAAAAGTGCATGTGGTGGAGAACGTGCGGAAAGAGTGCGGACTTCATATCGGGCCTTGAGGACTGAGAAAGGGTTCAATACGAAGCCGACGGCGACGCGGGTGGTGACGCCAGCCAGGAGGTTTCCTGAACTGGTAAGCACGGGGAGAACGGAGGAGTGTCTTCCCGATTCGCGTTTTTGGGCCGCTGTAAAGATGGGTGAAGTGGCCATGATGCCACGGACTTGACTTAAACTGGTAAAATATAACGCGATGCCTGGGACGTTGCTGGGGACGCGTATTATCAGAATCCACATGCACGACAAACAGCTAGTCAAGAAACAAAAAGAAGAGGCGAATGAACGTACCGGATTAACGATGCGGATGTGCCGCGCCAAAGACCAAGTACCCCGGAGGAAGAGACAATCGACCGTGTGACGGAGCGAACGACACCGGCTTGGCTGGACGGAGAGGAAGGGTCAGGTTGGTTCTCATGAGGACGGGGAGAGCCGACTTTGTCCTGAGCGAGGCATCTCCCTGCTGAAGACGCGTCTTTAAGAGGTCGACTGGTGGCGCTTCGTGTGAGGACGGACAAGGCGCGTAGGAAGGGAGGGACGTACATGGTTGAAAGAGGAGCGTGGACGTGAGTCCGGAAAGAGCGCCTGGGGAAGAAGGTGAAAAAAGATTAAAAATTGGATATCAAAGCACACTTACCTGAGAGTAGGTGTTGGCCGACATCACTCATCTACAGTCTTCGACCTCGTTGTCCGTGTCAAGTGTCGGAACTGTCGAGTGAGGTGAAAAGAACTAATTATTCATTACGTCATCATTCCCGTGAAGTGATTTTGACGCCTGCCCAATCTCGTCGTGGTGCTCCCTCAATTAGCACTGCTTGAACCACATCCACCTCGTCCGGTGGTTGTCTCTTGCACAGATGGCGGCTGAATGGATCGCTACATTGGGTCTCGTATTTGGCGGATGCTGCAGGTTCGTGTTATATTTCCATTTCTCACATCCGTTGTCCTGTACCAACTTTTAGCACGAAGCAATGCTCTCACCAAGGGGGTGTCGGGCCGGCGATCCGTGACCGGGGGTTAGGTAGTTAGTCCATCGTAAGTCCCGAGTTCGAAAAAAACTGACCTCTTACCAAAGTGAATAAACGAATGTGAAACCTTTCGTTATGGTGTAAAACCTGCCATATTCACACGGAAAGAGTACTTTGCGTGTGCATGGCCCGGCATGAGGCCATGAGGCCTACTAGTAAGGCCGTGAACTCGTGAACGGGCCAAGCTGCGGCCTAGCATTACTGGCAGGCCAAGCCAAGCCAAGCTGTTGGGCCACGGCTTTTGGGAGCAGTCAGTCCGAGTCCCAACCGAGCGAAATCTTTGAGTCGCTTCTCGGAAGGTCAAACCGATACAATTTACAGTAACACAGGATCCTATTCAGTTGCTGCCTTAAGTGCCGCCTATCTGTAAGGTGGCCATCCCCTCAATCGTTATCGCACCTACAACGGTGTTCATCCAAGGTGCCCATCCCTCTTTCCTCCTGCTATCGTGCCGCATCTACCTCGCAGAATCGTGCCTCTTCCGATACTATATGCAGCGTAAAAAGCCAAGGTGACAGGTGGGAAATGACAAGCTCATGCGTCTTCCCTTCTGTCACCCTGTCCGCCCCGGTATGATGCACGTCGAAGTGTTGCATCTACTCTGAGGGGTCATCCGGCTGGAGCATGATGCCCATGCCGAGCTCGTCCGCATGTCGTGCTAGAAATGCGGTGACGAATCTGATGATGCCATGCCACGCGTTTGAGTAGCATGGGATGCTACCAGTGTCGTTGGGACACCGTCAGCCCCCATTGCCGACGGTAATGGTCGTACTGCAGGCCACTATCATACAATTACTCAGACACGAATAACACCTATCTTCCTCGTCATCATGCCACACCTCAATAGCAAGAGGCTGCCTCAAAACATGCTTGGCTCCTACGAATCCACACCACCCTCCGTGCGAAAGCTCTCGCACACGGATGACTCTTGCTAACTATTATTTCTTCTTTTCAGACACCGGATACCCTTCAGTGTGCGCCATCGCAGCCGCGCCCAAGTTGTGATCTCCCGGCTTGTTGCGCGACTACATTGAAGTTGGGTTCAGTAGGTCATGCTGAGAACAGACGCCACATGCGAGGAGCGGCATCCTACAGCCGCGACAGGTTCACGTTGGTCGGTCAACTTGAAGGGAGTCGTGATATGATGATCCGACAGACACGGTAGTTTCGACCAGAGCCGGGAACTCTGAGTGCGCTCGGATTAGGGAACTTTGCGACTGCACAGATAAATTCGGTTCAGAAAAACATAACGTGGCCCTGCCCAGTACGAGCACAAGCTGACTCACTCGATTAAAATGTAACTTAGATAGCGTTGAAGTTGAGGAACGTGAAGCACGCGTGCGAGAACAAGAAAAGTGGATGTGTGTTTTGTAGGACGGGTCAGTTCAAAGTGCAAGCGGGGAGATCGGAACCAGCATGGAACCATACAAGCGGATGAAAAAGGAACGAAGGATTAAGAGAAGAAAAGGGAAGGGGTGGTACAGGCAATGAGGCATTACTGCTTACCCCTCATCGTCGTCGGATCGTCTTGGATGCGTCGTTGGCTCCCGATGTGCAAACAAAGGGTTTGGCACAGCTGGTGGAGGACAGCCAGGCGGAAGTAACGGTGAGGTACGAGGCTAGGTTGGACGTGGCGCGTGCCACCACCTGTACTTGTGGTGGTATAACGGCATTCGAGTCCCGAATGCTAACTCTGCGGCGGCTGAGCAAGTACAGGGTTAAACCTGGGCCCAGGGCAGTGCTCAGAGACGAGCAACAGTCCCAGAAGAGAGACGAACTCCTTGTGAGTTGTGAGGAATATCTGGAAGCGGATTAATTTGTCGCTGATAGTAACTGACTGACCATTCGAGTCGCCTAAGGACGGGGATGAGTTTCCCTTTGCAACATAGATTCTAGTAAAATGCTGCAAAGAAGGACACTTACCAGCATAGAGAATACAAGCAACCGGAACACTGGCACCTTCCCAGGCTTTGCAATATCGTGCTAATGCCTTCAGGTTCAACGAGCTTCCTGTGCACCGACCAGCCAGGCTCAACCCGAGTTGCAACCGGCCAGCACTCATCCACGGCAGCTAAGAGGGGACCGAAAGGATGGGGAGTACGCTCCCTCCGAGGCCTCACAGCCGTCATCGTCCAAGTCAGACTTGGAGCCGGCCACCTTGAAGAGTGCCGCTCCTGGGCATCCAGATGTGAGAAGCCAGCACAGAGAAGGGGGGCCATCCAGGAGGGGTTTGATTGACCCAGAGAGACCCCATTTCGAGTCAAAAACGCGGGCATCGTCACCCCACGAAAAAGAAGAGAAAACTGACAAAAATCAAGTCAGCATGGTCAGCATCGATTATGGTGTCTACGCACCTCCATTTCTGTTTTCCATCGCTTCAGGACACTCTTGCAGTGCCTGCCCCCATCCGTTCCTAGACCGAGCTGAGGGATGTCGCCGGCGTCGTCGCCATCGTTGGAGGGACAAAGCCTCCTACAGAATTGATGACGCGGCAACTGGCAAGTCACGCGTCACCCGTCACACATCTCGTCACACGCGCCTAGTTGGCGTGATTTAGTGGTTGTGTGACGCACCGAAAAAGGAGCGTTACCGGACCGTTGGTTTCCGGTGGCACGTGCCCGTGTAGTCTACGAAATTTATATGTTTAATAACTTGTTTGATAAGTGTTATAAGAGTCGAAAAAAATGACATTTATTATGTAAAGAACTATGGAAACATTTCTATTGTGCATTAATTAATTGTACAGTAAGTAAACTAATGTGGCCCGTTTGCAAAGGGGAATGTTGGAAGAACGGTGGGCGCGCGCGGGAAAACGAGCGGGGGTATATTGCGGTTTGGGCGAGGGTTGTGGGCAAACGCGCGAGGGGGCCCGGGTGTAAATACATGCACTATATACTGGAAAATGTGTCTATGGCAGCACGAATGGAAGGGGATTATAGTATGACATTAAAAATGGGACTAAGGGGACTAGGGCGCTGGAGCGCGTGAAGCGAGCTGCACGAGCTCGATTTCAACAGGGAAAATGCGGGAAGCATGCCAGGAGGGCACATGATAGGGGACGACGCGTTAGGCGTCGTGTTCAGGGGGAAGGCACGGGCATGGGCATGGAGCGCGGACATTCACACCGAATCGAGGTGCACACAAGTGTCGGGGGGGGGGGGGGGGGGGGGGCGCCTCTGGCTCCTGGATGTGCTCAGCGCCTGCCTGCTTCACACGCGCGCGCCCTCCACAGGCGCCCCCCCCCCGGACACTGACGAGGTCCTCTGCATGGATAGATCCCCCTTTCCTGGTCATGAATAAGCTGCTGACTTTCCGGGAGGTCGCGGGAATGTCTGCACTGTCCAGGGACGACTATTCTCACGAATGTTGATTCTTCCCGCGACCCGTGTGCTTGGTTCCCGATGCCTAGATCTAGGCACAGTTGGAGAGGGGCGATTGACAGGCGGAAATGGGGCAGTTCGGTTGGCAGGGGGGATGGCAGGGGGATGGCATGGGGGAGGGAAACACAAGTGAGGCGCGTTACGTTCCCCCCTCGCGTTCTCCCTCCCTCGCGTTGTGGCCGTAAATTTCTCAGCCACAACGGGGACGCGTTCCCCTTTTCTTGTGGCCCTTTATTTTCGGCCACTGTGAATTAAATAAATATTTTTATTTTTATTTAAGTTACAACTTTTTTTCGACTACGCTGGCACGTGCCACCGGAAGCCAACGGTCCGGTAACGCTCCTTTTTTGGATGCGTCACACAACACTAACAGTCAAAGACTCACGCGCCTTGCACGACACAGCCCACTGGACACTGGCTCAATGCCTATCGACGTGTTCAGCAAGAAAGCCCCCATCAATAAAAGACATTTCACTGCAGTCTCGGACCACGTGAGAAATGAGGGGGAGTGTTGAAGTAATGCAGTGCGGAAGCAAATACCGGAGCCCGGCCCCGAGCGCCCGTCGGAGTACGGAGCACAGTACGGCCGGCGCGTATGTGCATGCAGTTAGCAGCATCCAAAGCCGTGCTTAACGGACGAGAGATCGAGTATATACCATATTACTATACAGTCACTAGCATACCCAACCGCTGGGCATCGAGCCCGATAGAGTACATATAAAAGAGCTACAGTACATCAGGAAAAGATCCATTTGCTTGAAAATGGCTTAAAAGCCCTTAAAACGGCTTTTGAGCGTTCCAAGAGCTCTCAAGCTAAATAAGCCCATATTTTTTGGTTTTTTGTTTTAAGCATAACTCAGTCAATTCTTGTCCAATTTGCATGCTTGAGGGCTCATTAGAATCGCATTAAAAAGGGCTACGTCATGAATACATAGAACCTGCAATATTCCTGCATTTCACCATTTCAAGCTAAATAAAGAGGAAAAAAGCAGATGGATCTTTTGCTGATGTAATAGTACGGCTCCCTCAGTTATCGTGCCGCACGCGCGACCACTGAGATTGTCCATCTAATCTAGATCCTTCACGCGCGCCCGCTTTCACTCACTCGTACTACCTTCTAGTATTTCATCACAAGCTTGATCCTTCCCCTGAGGGATCAAATCTAGCCGACAACGCTTTCGTGCTCTGTATTCAATCTAAATTTTAAAAAGAAGCATACGCGCGCCTTGGTAATGGATTCCTTGGCATCGACGCAACACATAACGTGACTCAATACAAGGGAATACTATTATTTACATTAATGGCGCGGGATAACTGGGGCCATGGTATGTGATAAGATCTCGTAAATATTTTATTTAATTCGGTTATGAAGGTGTACCCGTTGCCTGGATGCTGTCATCCAATGGCAAGCAAGTGACAATTGAATACTTTTTGAAATTAATCAAGGCATGGAGCCCTGAGATCGCACCATCTATTTTTATGACGGATCGCGATCACGCCCAAGTAAATGCAATTCGCACGGCATTCCCAGATTGTCAGCGCATATTCTATTGCTGGTGGCATGTGCTCTGGGCCATTCGGACTCATTTCAATACAAAGGAATTTCCAAATCTGTGGGAGCTTATACAAGATTGGATTCGCACTACTGATGATGATGTATTCAACAATGGGTGGGCTCAGATTCAGGGGGATACTGACGTCCCTAAGAGCGTTGCCGAATACATCGGGCGGGAATGGCTTCCCCATAAGGAGATGTGGTCCGCCATGTCACGCCAGAATCGCACTATCTTTGAGGAGGGCGATACTAATATGCTCCTGGAATCGTATGTTATCACGCTTTTTAAAAAATATTTATTATATTAATATACAAATGCGGTCAGATATCACCATGTGCTAAAGAGCATATGGCTGGAAGGGAAAAGAAATCGGCGCGTGGATCATTTGATCCACATGCTGATGGGAGAGTTCCTCCCAGACCTCGAGATCCGCCATGAGCGGCAAACGTTGGGGATGGAAGGTCCGAATCTAGCCGAGAAGCGCCGTCGACAAATTCTGAAGCGCGCCCCCGAGACACCTCTCGGCAAAATTCAGAAGATGGATGATTCGCACTTTGAAGTGCAATCATCGAAGACTGATCAATCTTATCATATAGATTTGAATACTATAACATGCAATTGTAAGGATTTCCCTCGTATACGCCTGTGCAAGCACATAGCAGCCATTGGACATTTCTTTGGGGGAGTCGATCTCGGACCCCGACCACCTGACAACGCTGCAAGCGAGCCGGTCGTCCCTAGTTCACCAGTCCAGCAGGATGGTAGCGACGGCACAGATGACGACGCCACTGCTTGCTTCATTTCGGCGGCCAATGATATGATTCGGCTGACTCAGGAGCTGATTTCAAATGCGCCGCATAACCGAGGAATTGCCAAATCATTTACAAAATCAGTCAATTCGATGCGATCTCGACTCAGCGCCCTTATACTCTTGGCAATGGCGACCGGTGATGGTTCCCACCTCCCAGAAAAAGAAAACATCGGCCCCAATCAACTTTCTTGGCCGGAGACGGCTGCGCAAATGGGGGTAAAGCATGGTAACAAACGCCAGGGGAAAGGTAAAGTCGACAGTGCACTTACGGCCCAGCACATTGGTGAGCCAAACTGTAAGCGCGCCGCCGATAACGACCCATATGGAGCTGGAGAGCAATCTGGCAAGCGAGCAAAGCCCGATGCCCGCTCAGCCGCCGCCAATGCTCGAGCGCGCGCAGCTGAGGAACAGGCTGTCCTCAAGGCAGAGCCTCCATGCACGCAGCCCCCGTCCATGCAGCTCCCGCCCACGCAGCCCCCCTTCACGCAGCCCCCCTTCACGCATCTTCCATCCACGCAGCTCTTGTCCACGCAGCTCCCGCCCACGCTGCCCCCCTTCACGCAGCCCCCGACGCGCATCCCCTGACGCCCCTGACGCATCCCCCACCCCTGCCGCTCGCGTCACTCCCCTTGTCTGCACTGCCCCCACATGGCTCATTCCCCCCTACACATATAATCCCTACTATTTCCACCCCCCTCACGCCCCTCAAGCCCCTCTGTCTCAGCCGTATCGTCCTCAGGCCCAGCAATATTATCACGCGTTTGTTGAAAGATAAGATGGGAACCGCTAGATAGATAGCGTAGATGATAGCGTTCAGTCGTGTGTAAACAGACTTTATTAGATAGCACTGTACCTAGATAGATAGCACTATAGTAATAACATGATAAGATAAGTATCGTAAGGAGCGTGATAAGATAAGAGAGGACTCACTTCAGTCGTGTGTAAACAGACTGAAGAGATCGCTCTGTAAGTACACTAGTTATATACTGTAACGACCGTGTACATCTGCTGGCCATCATCTAATATATGACTGGCCATCATACTCATATCAGTAAGAAATATATTGTAGATTGTCTCTGATCATACATGAAACGCGTACATATACTGTATCTACGTATGTGATCCTCGGATCACCGGACATCCGAGACGCGGATCACTGATCTGGTCGCGGGACCTGTTGGCCCGGCTCACGCGTTTCTCAACATCCCCCCGTGATCAAGACACAGCTAGAATAGTAGCCAGAATAGATGTCCTGATCCAGATGCTAAGTTTCTAAGAGTGTTGTTCATGCGTGCACCAAGTGCATTTGAGCGTTGACCAATTGATATAGATGTATGTGAAGTCCATCACCGCGCGTGCCGTCAAGGTGTGGTTGTACTGTAGATCGCGTGTACCCTTTAGATAAGATAGCACGTATTTAGCTAATCTAGTGTGTTGTTGCGGCGGATTGGACGTGTTAATGTGTAAGCGTTAATGCGCTACTAGGCGCGATAGTGCGAATGTGAATGATATTTTGCCATTGTCTGGCCGTGTGCCGATCCTGAGATGCACAGTACCCCAGAGGGTAGACATGGACGCGTAGGGGCGTCCGATAATCCGAAGCAATTGATAATCTTCGAGATGTAACGTGATCTGATCTATTCCAAGTCGCTGTATAGATCTCTTTGCGCTTGACGCGTACTCCGAGATAAGGGTCGATCTTGCCAAAAGGCGATTATTTGATAGCGATTAGATAGTGTAGCTTTAATTTGATCGTCGTTTTGATCGTCATTTTGTGAGATTATCTCCTAAGATTGTGATATCATCGACATAGAGGATTGTCATATTTTCCCCCATCATCTTGGCGATGATAAGCAGTAGATAGCTTCTTTTAATGAATGTGATTTATCTTGGTGGTCCAGATCGATGAGAACTTGTGGTTGCTCCAACGAAATCTTCTTATCTAACCCAATTTGGAACGCTGATTTGAGTGATTTTGCATCCATCTGAAGGATCTCCCAATCCTTTTTGCGTAGCTAACGCTTATACGAGTCGCGAAGACTCAACCCGGGCTATTAGAAGTAAAGTTTCATCGTATTTTGGTTTATATAATTGCGTGGATTCCATTTGCTACCAGCCATGCACGAAAGCGTTTGTCTGCTTTGTGCGATTAGATATGGCGGCCTTACGGCCTGCGGGTAAATCTTGCCGCATTCAATTTCCATTTCTGGCTAGGGCGTCAATTTCGTATTGACTACGCGCGTCTCCATTCATCGGCTAAGGCCAATCTCATCGCTTCCCGAAAAGGTAGGCGGATCTTGATATTCAGCAGCGGCTAAAGTATTGCTATGTGACTGGCCCCTCCCCCCGCGCGCGTGCACGTATGAGGGACGTGGGCGCTGTGGAGGTGGCCACGCTGCAGGCTGAGAGTGTGGCGTGTGGGATTAATGTTTTATCTTGCCTAGGAGTAGGGCGGTGGGCAGAGTTTGTAGGTAGTAGGTAGTCCTAGTTTTGTAATGCATGATGCATGAGGCGTTGAGCCTCTTCGTGTATCGTCACGCGTAGGGTAATGTAATGTGTCCGGACCATTTGGATACTGAAGGAGAGGGCAGCACAGTGCCTGATCTCCTTGTAGGGAAAGATCCCTGTCGAGTGTCTCGTCGCGGGACAGGACGCTTGTTAGGCATCATCTCGACCGATTTGATGATCAACTTGATCCATTTTATCTTGTGAAATTTGCAGAGGTTACTATGCGACGGTTTCTCTGGGCGTGAGGAGCGATCAGGCCCAGGATTGAAGATCGAATCTAGACCCCTGGCGATGGAGACTGTACACATCAGCAAAAGATCCATCTGCTTTTTCCCTCTTAATTTAGCTTGAAATGGTGAAATGTGGGAATATTGCAAATTCTATGTATTCATGACGTAGCCCTTTTCAATGCGATTCAAATGAGCCCTCAAGCATGCAAATTGGACAAGAATTGACTGAGTTATGCTTAAAACAAAAAACAAAAAAATATAGGCTTATTTAGCTTGAGAGCTCTTGGAACGCTAAAAAGCCATTTTAAGGACTTTTAAGCCATTTTCAAGCAGATGGATCTTTTCCTGATGCACCCTGAATCTACGAGATCCAGTCCCTGAGATCAACGCGAGATGTGGGAGATTATGGACTGATCTAATTTATGTAGCGCACCGCAGTTGTGACGAGCCCAGGCGCTCAGGGGAGTGACTACCCCCGCCTTGTTATAGACCCAAAAACTGTGCTCCGCAGGGGAGTCAGCAGCCAACCGTTCAGCGGGCATATAGTCCCCAGGGCCTCCCACCTGGTTTCCTGTTCATGGCTGTAAGGCCGCATCTGGCTCGTCTGCGCGTGCTTGACCAGCGATCGCACATCCGTTTCCCCAGGTTAAGTAATCTTATCATAAGATGTCGTACATTATAGTAATCGCACGTGTGTGATCTCAAGGGAAAAACTTGCTAGTGCTTCAGTGTCGCAACGCTCCCTCGCACAGCTCGTGGGAAAAACCCGGGATGAGCGGGTCCAGTCAACGCCAATCAACCGGCTCCAAGGACCGGGAGAAGTGGGGGTGCACCAATAGATAACAGAGGCTCGCCTTGTGGGAGATAACAGCGTGTGTGCTGATCGATGATCCTAGATAAGGGAGCTTGTGTGGGATCTTCTGCTTTGGAGTTTACAGGGGCGCAGGGCCCATAACCTGTTGAAAGATAAGATGGGAACCGCTAGATAGATAGCGCTAGATAGATAGCGTTCAGTCGTGTGTAAACAGACTTTATTAGATAGCACTGTACCTAGATAGATAGCGCTATAGTAATAACATGATAAGATAAGTATCGTAAGGAGCGTGATAAGATAAGAGAGGACTCACTTCAGTCATGTGTAAACACATCAGCAAAAGATCCATTTGCTTTTTCCCTCTTAATTTAGCTTGAAATGGTGAAATGTGGGAATGTTGCAAATTCTATGTATTCATAACGTAGCCCTTTTTAATGCGATTCAAATGAGCCCTTAAGCATGCAAATTGGACAAGAATTGACTGAGTTATGCTTAAAACAAAAAACAAAAAAATATGGGCTTATTTAGCTTGAGAGCTCTTGGAACACTAAAAAGCCATTTTAAGGACTTTTAAGCCATTTTCAAGCAGATGGATCTTTTCCTAATGCAGACTGAAGAGATCGCTCTGTAAGTACACTAGTTATATACTGTAACGACCGTGTACATCTGCTGGCCATCATCTAATATATGACTGGCCATCATACTCATATCAGTAAGAAATATATTGTAGATTGTCTCTGATCATACATGAAACGCGTACATATACTGTATCTACGTATGTGATCCTCGGATCACCGGACATCCGAGACGCGGATCACTGATCCGGTCCGCGGGACCTGTTGGCCTGGCTCACGCGTTTCTCAACAGCGTTTCCATTTTCGACTTACTCAACTTAGATTAGATTAGATAACATGTTTGTAGAATAAATGACTTAGAATTTTTTTGATGTGCGTGCGCGTGACTCGCCTAGATTAGATTAGATAACATGTTTGTAGAATAAATGACTTGGAATTTTTTCGACTTGATGTGTGTGCGCGTGACTCGGCCAGATTCCGGGAGTTCGGATTTCGGCTGTATCCGAGGCGCGTTGCTGCGAAATTAGGCCAACTCATGTCGACCAAGGCGACCACGATATATTGTCCCGAATGAGATCCGCTCGTACGTCGAGTAGGTTCATTGACAGCTCCGTTGTTTTCGACGCAATGCTGTCGACCGGCGGTAAACTGTACATAAACGAAAAAAAGAGAACAGCAAAAGCAATAAGAAAAGAAAATCAACACGAAAAGGGGTTGTGGGGGCAAACCGGGTGGAGAGAGAATCCGGCGTTCACCTGAGGACGGAGACGACGAGCTCATCCTCTTCGATGGAAAACGCCTTTGTGATCGCTATTGAATCTTTCGGATAGTCGATCTTTTTCCAATTGTGTTGGCCTGTATGAAGCACCTCGTGCAGATCGACGTATAAGAGTGCAGGCTGGCGCAGACCTGTCGGATGGCTCTGCCAGTCGATCGCGAACAAATAATCATCGCGGAGAAAGAAAGGGCCGAATAAGTCCCTCTCTGCGGGTATGACGAGCCGGGGAGGGGCAGCAGCAGATAAATATATTCCCAGATCTCTCCACGACGCTTCCCAACGCCTGAGCGACTCCATACTGTCGACGATGGAGCATCGTGAGAGATGGCGTAGCGGATCGCATACGCCTACTAGCTCGGTGCGACATGCATACTGGACGACTACGATGTTGTGGAATCGCCTGCAGGAGAGTATCAGAGATGAAATGTCGCGCGCGCGAAGGTATAGGGCTATCTCTTCGATGAGCTCGGGTGAGAGAGAGTAAAGAGGACATGTGTTTCAAATCATGTGCTGGCACTCGTGACATCCGCTGCAGCCACGATGCCGCCACGACTCGGACTAGAACGCTACTGTACAGTACTGGTAGTGCATTACAATACAATAGAGCGCTTTGTGTTACATAGTATAGCGTAAATCACTTAGCAACGTACTCTGACAGTAAATTGATAATCTCCTCCCGTTGTTCACCCCTCGCAACGTCCAATGGAGTCCGGCCCAGGTGATTCTTCGCCTCTACATTTGCTCCATGCTCGATTAGTAAGCGTACTATCTCGATCCTCCCGCGGAGCGACGCAAAATGCAATGGCGTAAAGCCATACCCGTCCCGTGAATTTGGATCTGCACCGTGCGCGATCAACAATCGAGCGAGTCTATCGTCATTGCGATAACCATCTAGGGAAGCATAGTTCAATGGGGTTTGTGATACTCATTCTGGGCATTGACATCCACCCCGAACTCGAGTAATACCTCAACCATTTCGAGATCCCCGTTATAGGCTGCCGAATGCAGCGGAGTGTTCTCGAAAATGCCCTTCGGTTCTACGGATGATTTATTACGATGCAGTACCTGGGCCACTTCGAAGTGTCTCCCTGCTAATGCCGCCACTGCTGGTGTCCTATAGTGACCGCCGATGGCGTTCACATGCTGCGGATGCTTGGCTATCAACTGTTCAACGATATTTTGCGAATCCACAGAGTGCAGCGTAGTAACAGCGGTATGTCTGTACGGCGTCTCCCTAGTGCGAAATAAGAAAAGACCGATCCGGGGGAAGGTTCGATATCTATGTCGTGCAACTCGCGCCAAGACGCAAATATGGCTTGTCCACGTCAAAAAGATCTTCCATCCCTTTGATGCGTGACACGACATCCTCGAACTGGGCATGATGCACCCAGTATTCAGCAGCATATACAGCCAGAGGGGCCTTCTTTTCTTCTCGACGTCGTCCCGTTCATCGTGATCGTCCACCTGAAGTAAAACACTCACGCAAGCCTGCGCAAGGATCGTATGCGCAGTCTCAAAAGTAATATGATATCGTGAGACATCTTGACTTGAAGTAGCGAGCCGGTCCGAGGTCAAATATTCTTTGACCGAAAAATGTGAGAATTGCACCGCTCGGGAACGACCAGTGCCGACAATGGCGATTAAACTCGAGCACGACGTCAAAAGCGCTCGTTCTTGGTCCTCCCACCGCCAACTTGGATGAAGCTTTGGGATGCCCTCCGCATCATTGAAGTCGATCGCGAGGACTTCTGCAAGCTCCTCGACGTGGAGTGGGCGGATCGCCACAACAAGGCATTGCAATAGACGTCGTGCGTGATCTCGATTCGGCTTCTTGATCTCCCTCAGCACGCGCTCGTACGTCTCGTCCAGTGATTCTGGTAATTCGTCGAGAAAATGCCGGACGCTCGATGGAAGACAGTCCTTAGGACTACCAACTGACAGAATGTCCAACGGAACCTACTCAACAATTTGAAAATGTATCACAAAAATAAATTAATTCACATACATTCCATCAGCCCGTTCAGAAAGCGTCTTGACCACAATTTCCTTGTCATCCTTCTTCCATCTCCTCATGTTTGTATCCGAATCCGAGTAAACGATCGACCTAACATAGTCTGCAATATCTTCCCTTTGTCCAGTTTCATCGTGAAGAGACACCCGGAGAGAGCTCAAGGGCTCAATGGCATTTCGTATATCAATCTCGGGGCGGCTCGTGACACAAATATGAAGATTTTGAAGGCCAAGGCCGACGAGTTCCTCCAGAAGCTGAAGAACCCTCTCGCGAGCTGATGGGATCTCAGATGTCACCGGAGACTCATCGAGGGCGTCCATGATGAGGTAGATGGGACTCTGATTAGGGAGTGAGAGCATATCTTGTAGGCATTTTGTTAAAACACCATCACTGGGCTGATTCATTCCGTTATCGTGAGCGGAATAAAGTTTAGATAGAATGTCGCAGCGGGGGCTCGAGCGAGCAGAAAGCTGCGTGACGAGGGAAGGGAGTAGGTCGCGCAGGCATTGTTTGTTGGCGTTCCGGAAGTCGAAGTAGAAATATGCCATCGATGCCTGACCGGTGTCGCATACGGCTTTAATGTCTTCAATGACCGTGGAACTGATGAACAAACATCAGTAATCGATGATGGATCGAGCTAAAGATCGACCAACCAAAGAATGCTCTTGCCCGAGCCGGCTACAGTATCAAGACGTCATCAGGGACTATCGGATAGAAAATTGGGACAGGGCGCACGCTTTCCGTGAATCCACAAGAGGGAACCTTTTAATTTCCATTCCTTGTAAATGTTTCCTTGGAAGAACCACGTTGCGGTTTTCTTATGATGGGTACCACACGCGATGTTATGGTTAGTTGACGAATCCGGTGAGGAGAGCCATTTGTGGATGCTCTCCCGCAATTGGTTTTCTGAAATGATGGATAAGGCACCATAGCCAACATCGATGAGGTTAGGAGACGACGAACGTTCGACATTTTTCACGTCTGAGTAGTTCAGGATTAAACACATATCGGGATCGTCTAAAGATAATTTACACACCACGAATCACCTCGGTGACCTTGTCGTTGACGTTGGCCACTCTATCATCCACAGCATGCGTCGCCCTCAGATTCTCCGCGATGGTCATCCGAGCTTCCTCTTGCGTCAGCCTGTCTAGATTCTTCAGCGCATCTTCCATACCACTCTTGCCGATCAGCCTCTTCCCATACTTTTCTGAACATCATTCAGTCACGGGAGACACACTCATACTAAATTAGTGCTCACTGATTCGGCCTTGCTTCATTTCCTTGGTTGCCATCCCAAGAATTGTCAGAACTTCGACCATTATCTGAATGATCGTATCTAACATTTCTGGTGTTGACGGCACTTGCGTGTAGATCGACAGGCGTCGGAAAAAGCTTTCAATCCGCCCAAAGATCTCAATAAGTGCTTTGTGGCTTTTCCGAGTATCCTTTGCTGCCTGAGGGATGCACAGTTAGTGTCCAGATGACCCTCGCATGTCATTAAGAAGGATCCGTACTAAAAGGAGAACCCCAACTCCCGCAAATATCACCTTTCCGGGTGAGAATACCTGTCGAGTAGATGTGAGACTGCAGATCTCAGATAAGTTCATGTTTTGAGGCTTACCAGGCTGATACCCTCTCCAAGGGTCTTAGATAACATGTAGAGGACGTTCACAGTGGGATCGAGCCACTTTGTCCATCGATCATCGCTACTCATCGACTGATCAAGTCCCTGTACCTGCAGGTGAAGGACAGCGAGAATTTCGCTAGGAGAGTTGCAGTTTTGGAGCTCGGCGGCGAGGGGATGGGCAAGTAGATCGTTCTTCGTACGCTTTTCGTAGGCTTTCAAGGCATTGTTGAAGATGAGCTGGAAATTGGATGACGAGGAGGCGGTGGTAATGGGGTAAGAGCTAGACATAAGGGCGGCAGAAATGAGGAGGTTTGTTCGTGCTCAGGCTGAGAGGATAATGGAGATTCGTTGAGAACACGAGGACTGCCTCGTGTACGTTGGTCCCTGGGCCCTGGGAAACTGTCCGGCCAAACGCGACAGATAAGCGCGCAGAACTGGCGATAACGAAGTATAAACTTCTGAAGTCATTACGAGACCCAGCGGTGAGAAGATAGGGATGGCACTCACTGGCTACATCTGCCAGCGTACTCAAGCCTCAAGCAGGTTGCGGCAATCGGCCCGCAGATGCTAAAATTGGCTTCGATTGCCAAGGCAGAGCCTTTACGTGACAACCACGTGGTAACTTCCTGTGATAACTTAACAGATCGATGGCACAAAAATGACAAGAAAACTTGGGCTTGAACTGGTAGTATGGTATTGAAGGACATCCGATGCAGGTGGGGTCGGTCGGAGAATACCTGAAGACGTCAACACTCAGATTAATATTGTAGACATGTTAGTGTACGGTGGGCAGTCCGGCTGCGCTCGCGGAAGCTGCTCTCCGATTCATTTCTTGATCCGCTCGTCCCTTCACTTCGATACAGCCCTCTTTCTTCTGTCATTTATCGCAGCACACTTCGACTTCGATGGCTACTTAGGATATCATATATCCATTTCGAGTTTCACGTGACTCGTAGCTAGGTGGCCACTCTCGTTCTCTTGCCGTCCTCTCTTCACATTGCTGATAGTCACAGTCCACCTGTCATGTAGTTAAGCCAGAGTCTGAGCGCCATAGCAGTGATTCAATTCGAGTCCAGTGAAGCCCCATTTCCCCCTCTGTTTTGTGTGCGCCAGCCGTCCCAGGACGCTTTTCTCTTATTCTCTCCCTACACGTCACATCAGTCCGACTGAGAAGTCACGCCCTTGCGAGCTGCCGTGCCGCGGTGTGTATCTTCTCAGACGTTCTCCTACTGACAGTCCTATTTTCACCCGGTCCCTTATCTCTGTCCTCCCGAACTCACCAGCGCGCCACTTTAGTCGCACCACATTAGCCTGAGGCTAGCCTCACACCAAGACTTTCGGCTGTTCATTCTCACACCCAATGGTCTTTATCGTCGCAAACGCAGTTATGAACACGCTTCACGAGAAGGATTGGGAACATCTAATCAACCGCATAGGCGTATATGAGGATGGAGGAAGGAAGCACAGATCTGGCATTTATATCACTGTCATATAGAGACGCCGTATGTTGAAATTTATGTGGATGAACTTGACTGGGTTGACTTCATGGTCCATTCTAGACATTTGCGAGCCCTCCGACCAATGATTCAAACGGTTTGAACAACTCCACTAGTACTGTAGCACGCAGTGTTGCGCGAGCGAGCCCGAGAAGAATAGAGATTATAAGAGCTAGATTGTGTAAAGGAGGTCAGAGATTAACCAGATAATGATGCGCATGGCAGCTCGGCGGCTCGGGTTGGGCAGCGTTGTTCGTGTCGTAGGCAGGAGGCAGAGGAGAAACAAAAGGTCGCGCGGGCAAGGCAAACGAAAGTAGAAGCGAGGGAATTGATTGTAAAAACTGGTCGTACGATGCATGCCCTCCTCAAGGAGCAGGAGGGCTGTCTTATATACATGTGCGCTACTTTGTTGGCTAGCCATGTTTGTATAGTAGGGTGACCTCGGGATGCCGGTGATGGGGATTGAATAGAGAGGGTGTAAGTGACGAAGGAAAAACTGAAACACGTAGAAAGGGAGGGCGTATGGCTGCCACGTGGAGCGGCTTGTGTCAGTTGGGTGTTGTTGACCGAGTGTACGAGCCGAGTGGTGGAAAGAAAGGAAAGTTGAAGGGGACCGGCGACGAGAGTGGGAAGGAATGCGATTGGAACGCATATCTCGTCTTGTATCGCAGCTTGAAGGATATCTTGTTGTCGAGCGCAAGGTGGTGAGGAGGACACGAGATACTGTAAGAAAAGAAAAGAAGTGAAAGGAACATCAACACGAGCACGTGAGGACGGGCGTCCGGCGTTCCGACGCAGAAGTTCGTTCTTTTCCGAGCCGCGTGCCATTACTCTTCGTCAACCGTCTTTCCTCCTCTTCGAGTCTCTCCCTCCTACCTTTTCATATATTTCCCCTGAAGGCCAACTATTCAAGACTCGTTTCGGCTGCAGAGTCGATCGGTGGGACCGCTGAGCCGAAACACGGACGACCAACAAGTGCAATCCGACCGCGAACGAGGATTCGTTGAAGAATGCAGGTGTAGACTTATACAGCACAGCTGCCGCGGTGCATGCGAGTTAAAAGCGGGGATTAGATGGGGTCAGAGTAGGAAAGGAAGCAGCACAAGCACGTCCGCTCATATGGTTTTTTTATTTCTCATTTTTATTTCGTTGACCACTATATAAAAGGGCCCACGAGGCGTTTCACAACTCCTTATATGACTACTCCAACGACTTCTGGGAGAGTGCACGAAAGCCAGATGATATACGGACCACATGGAGGAGTCCTCATTACAGAACCGGTACGACGATGTGTGCCAGAGGACGACGTCGGCGACGCACACGGAGGTGATGCACGTTAGGACCAGAGACCAGAGGCAGGCCCTCTGGCTGAATGGCGACGCACGCCGGGGCCGGACGATGCAGGGGCGATGCCAGACAAATTATCCCACTGAAATGAGGACGGGCCATCACTGACGAATATTTCTTACAGTGTTAGGATTGTGCCCGCGTTTAACTCGCTCTGGTTCGAAAGAACATGTACATATACAAAAACACGGTACATGTATGTGTCAAAAGTGTACAGTGCCGATGGTCGCACTCGACGTTATTTAACCGGGTCGGGATTGATGGGACTCAGGCTACGACAGTGACCCACCTATCATTCATGTTGTTCAGTTGGTACCCCAGTGCGATCCTTCTAAGCCGCGAATACCTCAACGTGGACCGGAGGATGGCTGGTCATCGCTCGATCGTGTTATGACTTTATGAGGGCCTTTGGAAATTACCCGGTTACCGAGTTAACGCGTCAGTCGCGGGCATGCGGATTGACCCGAGTGGCGTCCTCGCTGTGCATGAGACGAAATTGCTCGACGATGACGCGAAGGTGGAGTCGCTCGCAATTGGAGCAGATGACCTGGGAGTAAAGAGGACGGTGACAACAGTCTGAGGGAGACAGTGTGTCGACCCGGATTGTGTTTCACGGATTTAAAGTCAAGACGATTCAACTTGTGCGGCCCCGCGGCGGCTGTTGGCGACTTCGCGTGCAGTGTGCTGCACGGTGCACTGTACATGCTTTTCGTGACCTCGTGAGCTTCCCCTTGCCTAAAGGTTTTCATAACGATACCCTGGCGCACGGAAAGGACTTGAAGAACATTTAGGTTGTTTTCCCACGCCTTATTTAGGTGAGGGATTGTGTGATATATGGACGCTTTCAATACGATACGCATAAGTTGGTGAGTTAGCGCCGTTGACACAGGCTCATCCCGACCGCTGTTGGTGGTTCGCATCGTAAGTTACGCGTGTTTGTATCACAACAAGCAAGCCAAGCAGAGGTCGAGGTAACGTAAGCTAACCAAGTTTGAGCGTGGATAGGCGCTTTTGACGACACCCCAGGTCAACCACTCTGGAATCGAGACTGTTGTCCGTCCCATATGCGCCGCCGTACATGTATTGTAGTATGTGGTGTCACAGCTATGACATACGAATAGTAGATTCCCATCGAACCAGTAGTGCATTAAAATAGAGCGCTACTTGTCCTACGCACACTGCCCCGTCGCTTAGAAAGGTGCTCTGACAGTAATTTGATAATCTCCTCCGTTGTTCACCTGACGCAACGTCCAATGGAGTCTGGCCCATGCCATCCATCGCTACATTTGCTCCATGCTCGATTAGTAAGCGTACTATCTCGATCCTCCCGAATCTCGATGCTCGATGCAATAGCGTAGAGCCCCACAGGTCCCGTGAATTTGGATCTGCGCCGTGCGCGATCAACAATCGAGCGACTCTAGCGTCATTGCGTTGACCACTTGCGGAAGCATAGTCTAATGGGGTGTCGCGATTGCTATTCTGGGCATTGACGTCCACCCCGAACTCGAGTAATACCTGAACCATTTCGAGATCCCCGGAATAGGCTGCAGAATGCAGCGGAGTGCTCCCCAATAGCCCCGCGGTTCCACGGATGAATTATTGTGATGAAGTATCTGGCCAGTTGGAAGTGTCTTCCTGCTAATGCGCCACAGCTGGTGTCCTATAGCGACCGCCGATGGCGTTCGCATGCTGCGGATGCTTGGCTATCAACTGTTCAACGAGATTTGCGAATCCACAAAGGGCAGCGTAGTACAGGGGGATGTTTGTACGGCGTCCCAAAAGTGCGAAATAAGAAAAGACCGATCCGTCGGGAGGTATGATATCTATGTCGTGCAACTCGCGCCAAGCTGCAAAATATGGCTTGTCCACGTCAAAAAGATCTTCCATCCCTTTGATCCATGACACGACATCCTCGAACTGGGCATGACGCACCCAGTATTCGGCAGCATATACAGCCAGAGGGGCCTTCTCGACGTCGTCCCGTTCATCGTGATCGTCCACCTGTAGCAAAACGCTCACGCATGCCTGCGCAAGGATCGTATGTGAAGTTTCAAAAGTAATATGATATCGTGAGACATCTTGACTTGAAGTAGCGAGCCGTTCCGAGGTCAAATATTCTTTGACTGAAAAATGTGAGAATTGCACCGCTCGGGAACCGCCTGTGTCGACAATGGCGATTAAACTCGAGCAAGACGTCAAAAGCGCCCGTTCTTGATCCTCCCACCGCCAACTTGCGTTTAACTTTGGGATGCCCTTCGCATCATTGAAGTCGATAGCGAGAACTTCTGCAAGCTCCTCGACGCGGAGTGGGCGGATCGCCACAACAAGGCATTGCAATAAACGTCGGGCGTGATCTCGATTCGGCTTCTTGATCTCCCTCAGCACACGCTCGTACGTCTCGTCCAGTGATTCTGGTAATTCATCGAGAAAACGCCGGACACTCGATGGAAGACAGTCCCTTAGGACTACCAACTGACAGAATGTCCAACGGAACCTATTAACAATTTCAATACGTATCATAAACATAAACTGATTCACATACATCCCGTCAGCTCGTTCAGAGAGCGTCTTGACCACAATTTCCTTGTCATCCTTCTTCCATCTCCTCATGTTTGTATCCGAATCAGAGTAAACGATCGACCTAACATAGTCTGCAATATCTTCCTTTTGCCCAGTTTCATCGTGAAGCGACACCCGGAGAGAGCTCAGAGGCTCAATAGCATTCCGTATGTCGATCTCGGGGCGGCTCGTGATACAAATGTGAAGATTTGGAAGGCCAAGGCCGATGAGATCCTTCAGAAGCTGAAGAACCCTCTCGCGAGCTGATGGAATCTCAGATGTTACCGGAGACTCATCGAGCGCGTCCATGATGAGGTAGATGGGACGCTGATCAGGGAGTGAGAGCATATCTTCCAGGCACTTGGTTAAAACACCGTCACTGGGCTGATTCTTTCCGTCATCGTGAGCCGAATAAAGTTTGGATAGAATATCGCAGCGGGGGCTCGAGCGAGCAGAAAGCTGCGTGAGGAGGGAAGGGAGTATGTCGCGCA
>WTXE01000739.1:0-10438 GCA_022496225.1 Russula aff. rugulosa BPL654 | reverse complement strand
ATCCAATCAGCTGTTTCTAATATATTAAGCTGGCTAAGTCTGGCTAAGATAATGTACTCTAACTTTGAAAGGGTATTTGTGCCATAAGGCTTGGTATGCTAGGAGTAATGCTCAAATTGTTAAAGACACTAGTGGTCCTTAATTGATTTAAGCATTTTGGCAATTTATTAGAGCTGTTTACACTTCTCTAAACATAAGAAAATAAGCTGTTTAGTATATTTTCGCTTAGAAAGCTTTGTATAATGATCTTTAAAGGGCTTTAATAGGTGAGATAGGTATTTTTAATGAATGCTAGAGTTTACTAAAATGCTTTCAAGTGCTATTCTGACGCCATTTGATGTGGGTGGTCAGCCTAAAGAAGAGAAATGATGTATTTAAGTTAATAAGAATAAAGGAGTTTGTAATGGTAATAGGAGAGAAGAAGCAAACTGTTTTGGGTAACTTGCACCTGATTTGAGTTTACTATAGGTCACACTATGTCCATGCTTAATTTCAGCCCACTGGGATGTAAATTGGTGATTCTATTCATGAAACATTACTACAAATAAAAGGGTCAAAAACTGTCCCAATGATACAGCTTCTTATTTTGCCTATAACAACATCAATTCTGATCCAAATCACGTGATCTTAGGCTTGTTTGAAAGCAAAGATGCTATTCTATAATCTGAATTAGTTTCACATTTTTACGAAATTTTCCTGATTTATTGTCAGCTCATCTTTCCGAAGCAGCGAAACATTGGGACGTTTTTTGAGCCACTGTACAATTGTAAGGATGGCGTCTTTTCCTTGTGCGTCGGTAGTCCAGTGATAAGATCCATTGCTACTCTTTGAAGGGGAGGGTTCCTTCTTCTGTTGTGATTCAGTAGAGTGGGACTTTCGGCGATGTGTTAGGATTTTGTTCTGTTGGCATGTTGCAGCCTTGATGTAGTCTGCTATCCAAGCTTTCATCCTGTCCATGATTGGATCTGTTTTGCCTTCTGGATTGTTTCTCTCTCCCTGGGTGTCCTGCTGAGGGGTGCGTGTGGGCGAAGACCATAATTTCTCGTTTCCTTCTTCGCTAGGTTCTGGGAGTGAGAGTGGTGCATTCGTCGTTGAAGATGGCCAGGTTAACGAATTTGTGTGGAGGGATGACCGTTATATTTTTATTGTCTTGTTCTCCTTGATCGACGTTTGGTGGTCGTGATAGGGCATCTGCAAGGGTGTTGGCTTTTCCTGGAATGTGCTTGATTTCATAATCGTACTCTTGTAAGTCTGCGTGCATCGTGCTGTTCGTTGGTTGAGGTTTTAGGGCTTTCCAGTATTGCAGGTTGGCGTGATCAGTGAGGATTGTGAATGGCTCTTTTGTCCAGCCTAGATATGGTCTCAGTGTCCAAGGGATTTCATCACGGTAGCAGTTTCCTTTCGTAGATGTGTAGTTCTTTCTGTTGGAGTGAACATGGTGAGTAATATCCAGTGGGATGTAAGGTTGGTTTCGAGTTTCGAGAGCAATAGTGATTTTTCTCCCTCTTGCAAGAGTAGGCGCCACGCGTATGCGATGCGTCGTTTGGAGGTAGAATCTTCGTTCAAAGTCTGGTTGTGTCAACACTGGGCTACGGCACATGCGTGACTTTAGTTCTAAATGCTTCTATCTAGTCTTTCCCAGTGCAGGGGGTTGTTTTCTTGGTAAGGTCAGTAGTGGTCGGGCGATTTTGGAGTAGTTTGGGACAAAGTATCGATAGTATCCAGTAAATTCCAGAATTGTCGAACATTAGTGGGATTTTTGAGAGTTGGCCAGTCGCAACCCTTTGAGTTTCTTCGGGTCATGCGGAGGGTGTTTTGGCGAGATGATCCTAGATATTCTATTTTTTCTTTCGAATTCGCATTTTTCTGATTTGAGGTATAAGTCATTTTGTTCAAGTATGTCAGGACGTGATGCGTGTATTGTCTGTGTCATGCCGTGTGTTGGTCTCTGTTTCTCCCGGTTTTGGCTTCGTGTGGATTGCGATATCGTCCATGTATACTGATAGCAACCAGGGCTACTTCTCTGCGAAGATGGTATTCATATCATCTGGAAGGTCGCTGGGGAGTTGTGAGGCCGAAAACATGACTGTTGGTTCAAATAGTCTTCTGGGGTTAGGAATGCTACTTTCCATTCGTCCCGGTTTAATGCGGATGTTGTTGTATCTCATCGGACATTGAATTTGGTGAACAAAGTAATCTGCTGAGTCGGTCGATGGTTTGTGGTATCAACGGGGAGACGTTTCGGTTTTTCTTTGTCCATTTGTTAATTGGCTATAGTCTTGTACCGGGCGTAGTTTGCCGTCTTTCTTTTTTATGAAGAAGAAGCTGGCTGCATAGGGGCTTTTCGATTCTCGGATTGTGCCTCTTTTTAGGTGTTTGCACGAACTTGTGTATTCCTCTCTTTCTTTAGATTGAGGAGGATTAGTCGTGCAGGGAGCGTGGCTGGGGCATCAGGAGTAGTTTGATCGCATGGTCCATATGGTGTGTTTTGGTAGTCTCTGGGATTGTTCTTCCTGAACACTTTTGTGACGCATGTATTCTTCGGAGTTGGTTAGTCGGGAGTGTTTCTGGTTTGTCTGGGTGGATTGTGACGCTTCCAATGTAATATTGGTTTGGTGGAGACGATCGTGGAATGTTTTTGTTTTGGGACGAAAATCGCCTTTTTGGCATTATCTGCTTAAGGATGATTGGGAGTTGGGTGTGGTCAATCCATCCTTGTTTCCAGTCTATTTTGGGTTGCACTGCTGCAAATCACAGGTAGCCTAAGATTGCCTTGTGTTCCCCAAATCTGAGAGGAATAATCGTAGGGAAGTTGTATGCGCTCCCGTTCTGGTTTGGAGGTCCACATAGTGTTGGAGTTCTCCGCTTTTGTTCTCCATCCCATCTACATTGAAGAGCTTTCTGGGTGTGCTCATTTTTTGATTGGAAGACACAACCATTTGGCATATGTGAGGTTTATAAAGTTTTCTGTGGCTCCTGAATCCACCAGGGCAATGGCTTTGGCTCTTTTGTGATAGAATGAACGAAAAATCAGACTGTCATAGACTTTCGAGCCAATATGTATACATTGCTATTGCTATTCTGCCTAATCAGTGCTGATCTGATCAGGCTGTGCAAAAATCCTCAGCTGGGGCTATTCCCATTTCTTTCGCCAATTGTTCCTTCTCATCAACAGACAACGCGGCTAAGTCAGCATGAATGTGACTCAGGCGGTCTTCGGATTGTGGAGTTTCTTCGTATCTTTCTCTGCCTCTTTCTTGGTTTCCTCGTCGGTGCCAATTCGCATCGGATCGGCTGAGATCCATGGCTACTGGTTGGTTATTCATGCTAGGTGGGGCGTTGGATGTGTTATATTGCAGGGTTTGCCTGGCATAATTCAAATTGCTTCCTCTGTAGAAGAAGGGGTTTCTTTGGTTGTTGTGGTCCGAAGGAATATCGAGATGTTCCTCCTTCTGTCTGCCATCCCTAGATTGCAGGATTTGGCTTAGGATGCTTCGGTTCTTGTTGGCGTCTACTGCACATTGTTTATAGTCTTCATATCCATTCAGGCCATCCGTAGTTAGGACGTTCTGCATTACTTGAGTGGTTAGGCCTTCTAGGAAGAGTCGTGCTGTTTCCTCGTTGCCCACTGTGTAGTTGGCGTGTCTGGCGAGTTCTTCAAACTTTGAGATGTATTGGTCAAATTTTCCGGGCTCCATCCGAAGCTTCTGTAGGTCGGTTCGTGCTGTTTCTTGTTCTGAGGTGTCTAGGAACTGATCTTTGAATTCTTCACAGAACTGATCCCATACTTCTGGGATGTTGTCTATGAGTGGGTTTAGTTTGTTGGTGATTCCGCCCATGTCTTCAACCCAGCCTCAAACATCATCTCCTTTGATCAGCATCAGGACAAAGGCCATTTTCTTCATTGGGGAGTGGAGTCTGTTGACGTTGGTGTTAAGACAAATGTATCCTTTGACTTCTTCCATGAAGGCTTTGGCTTTAGTTCTGTCTCCGTCGAATACTTGGGGAAGCTGTCCCATCACTCGCTCATCTTGAGCTGGGAGGATTACTTGTTGGGGTTGGATACGTTTCCACCTCCACCTCCACCTCCTTCACCTCCTCCACCTTCACCTCCGCCACCTCCTCCACTTCCACCATTTCCCCCTCCTCCGCCACCTGGATCTTTCTGTCTTAGAGCTTTACCAAACACCTTTTTGATATTATCGGGTGTGGTAGTGGTGGCAGAGGTAGCGGTGGTACTGGTGGTGGCTTTAGTGGTGGTTGTCGTCATGACTGGTTCCTGTGTGGGGCTAATTGGTGTGGTGGGTGTGTGGAGTGGTATTGGTTGGCTCACGGGACTGATTTTGGCTTGGTAGTCTAGCAACACTGCTAGTTCTTCAGTGGATTGGTCGGGGATGTCGTATTGGTGTACTTCTTCCACCAGCTGTCTGAGTGTCGCTTTTTCCTCTGGAAAGAGCACTTGATGCCAAATTCCTTGGTATTTGCAAATGATTAGTGTGTCGTTG
The DNA here is from genome assembly GCA_022496225.1 of Russula aff. rugulosa BPL654. NCBI lineage: Eukaryota > Fungi > Basidiomycota > Agaricomycetes > Russulales > Russulaceae > Russula > Russula aff. rugulosa BPL654. Next base: position 5,933 of record WTXE01000739.1, on the reverse strand, counting down.
TTTAGGTTTCTCTCGTCGTTGTCGCAGAATATTTGGAGCAGGATATGTAACTGATTCTCTGGATCGTTTGCTGGTAGGATCCGTATTCTGGTATTTTGTCGTCCATTGAGCAGCTCTTCGCCTGACAAGTATATCGGCTTTCTGCTAGCTTTGCCTTTGCTGCTGCTAGCCGTCTTGAATAAGGAAGTTGAGTCTAATGTCACCACCGCGTCTGACGAGACACTGAGACTCAGAGTGGGTGAGAGATGAGCTAAGTCTTTGGCGATGCTTCTAAGGAGAGGGTTCTGGCCAACTCAAGTCCTTCTGAGCAACCCCTCTGTGAAAGAAACTAGGAAACAAGTGGTATTGAGACAGGAGACTCAACTTGCCGCTCTAAGGCGCAAGTTGATGCCCTTATATACTACTAAGGACACAGGATGACTCATACAACTACAAGAATCCTAGGAATGAGTCATAACAAGGTTCTGGGGTACAAGCTACCAGAACAATAGTGCGGGAACATCAGACCAGTCCATCAGAACAATTACACAACTAAGGTACCAATAATGGCTGCATGGCCGGTACTCCTTCAAGAACACAAAAGATACACATGCAATGCCCAGTTGCCCAACTTATTCCGATCCACGGCACAAAGCCGTCCCAAAGGCTGGTGACAAGAAGTATCAATACCTTAATCGCTGCCAAATGAATAGTGTGAGGCATGCATCGCATGCAAGCGTCTTTTGCTGAAAATCAAATGCCACGTTGCCAGCATTGCCGCTCAAGCAACTCCATCATTGTGTTGTTATTGCTAGCATTGTCCATCATGATGGCAATAATCTGTAAACACATAAGAATTTCTAAGCCGCATCGGTGATCTGGCACAAGAAACTCACCTTTCCGATGAGCCCATATAATTCCATTGTTGTCCAAACCGACTCCGCCATATTCTCCTCAGAATGTTCACCGAGAAGTTCTCGAAAGTCGATAAGAAGCTCCTCTGTGAGGGGCATAAGTGACTGATACTGTAAATGAAACGAATGAAAGACATACCAAGTACGCCATCATTAGTCACATAGTGTGTGATAATGGCCATAAACGCATGTTGATTGCTTAATGTCCATGCGTCAAGGGAAAGACAGACCTTTTCCTTGAGTTTCTATAATATTAATTAGTAAATGCCGGTGGGCAAGGTGAAGATCATACCATGAACATTTCGCGAATTCCTTCGATTGTTTCTTCGCCCATCTTCATCACGTGTCTCTTGATGCCCTTACGATTTGGTATCTTCAGCGTCCCCCCTGCATGATGTGTGAAATTCATCATCTTGATGAATTCTGGCTTATTGACTTCCTCAAACGGCTGATCACATGCAATGATCCACTCTATAAGAAGTCGTTCAAATTCTTTCTGGTCCATGGTCCCTGTCAAACACTTCGTCAGACACAAGTGATTGAAGAGTAAAATATACACACATAGCTTGTGCTCGTTGATCTTCAAAAGCCTTCCTGAGTTTCTGGATACATTCTCAAACTTTTTAAGGTATTTGGCCTCCGTGTCTGCATCAAGCTTTTTCCTGCCAGATGCAATAGCAATGTCGTTGAGGGTTGAGGCTCCTCCTGTTCCTTGAGTAAGCAATAAAGGCGATACATTGGCTTGACGTTGATGCGAAGGTTATTGACAAGGAACTAACTCGATTGTTAGCCTGTAGAGAATAATAAGTAGTATAGAATGCACCACTTAAGTTGCTCTTCATTGATCTTTTAATCATGCAAACCTTGTGGGCACCGTGGAGACAACGGTAGTGCACATTCCCATCATCTCCCGTTTGCCATTTGAACCATTTTCAATGATCTCGTAGAATAAGTATATTGGGTTCCGTTTAATGCCCTTGACCTTCTGAACGGACTGAACCTATAAAGGCTATAATTGAAATGAAAGTGTGTGTGCGGCATAATGGGAACATACTGTTTTGGCATGAGTTGTCGATGAGTCAGTTGAGAAGATGCTCGCATCCCTCATGATATTAGGGAATGGGCCATCCCTATCGTCGACTTTGCTTTCATCAGTAGAGTGCGTCCTTGCTTTTTTCTTCGAGCGGCTGCTGGCATTTTCCCCTTTGCCTTCTGTGTGTGTGTGTGCCCTTTCTGCTGAGTTCTGGTATAGTTTTAGAAGGCAGCATGTTGGCGATCTGTACAGTATTAGTTCATTGGTACGGAAATGACATAAATGTGCACTCACTTCTTTATTACTTATTTCAATGACTCACTAACGTCATCGTCATCTTCGTCATCATCTGATCCATCCTCAACAGTGGATGTGTAGGTTTGATCCTCCACATCAGTCTCATCACCGCCCCAGTGGTTCGCTTGCATTTAACAGAGGGCTTGCTATTGTGCTTGATGGGCTGTATGAGGCACCGGTGATATGACTGGAGAGGCTTCCCGAATTCATCAGTTTCTCTGCCGCAATGGCTTCAGCGAGTCGTGTACCTGTCATTGCCCGGACTGAATGTGAGCAGTGAGCGTTGAGCGTTGACCTACTGTAACAAATTGCGTCGTTAGTAGCCCTCAAATGTACTAGTATGCAAAAATGACATACATTGTTTAACCGAAGTTGGTTGAATCGGATCATTGTCATCTGGATCATTGTATCAATCAATTTCAGATGTGTCACGCAATTGGCCATCTGGTCCTAAGGCGGGCTGATCAGTCATGTCGATGTGAAACAGAAAGATGAGGTGCTGCGTGTTGCTGGTGCACTGAGCAGTGGGGCGCGGCCTTTTATTGTGATGTTCTAGCATAGTTGTGTCACCTTCGTGAGACACATAATTGACATGAAGGAGTCAACATTTGTGTTTGCAAGTCAATGCAAGAGATATTGCATTGACTTGCAGACACAAATGTTGAACTTTATTTGTCCAGAGGTGTGGTGTCGTGGTTGTGGTGTGCCAGGGTGTGGTTGGCTGGTTGCGAATGCTCAACTGAAGGTGAGGTCGGTGAGGTGGGCATGCCCGCCCAATGCCATTCACTGCCATGATGGCCCTAGATCAGATGGAACGGACAGTGAGGGCGCTCCTGACTGCCATCCATCTGGATGACAGTCCTGAAGGCCTTGCGGTACGGATGCGGTGCTGTACCATGGCACCGTCCTATGGAACTGTGTGGTCACGGTGTCCAGCCCTAGTTTCAAAGCTGAAACCGCCTTATGTATGGCAATATAAACATATTAATATTCTAATGACTGAAACATTTTTAAAGTTTAGAGTAGCCAATTACAGCAGAATTAGAGCAGCACGTGACCTGCAAGAAGTGTATGAACAGATATGATCGGCTTCTCAAGATCTCCTGCCACTACTAAGCAATCAGATGAGCCAATCATTTGGTATCTTGCTATCTTGAGATATACTGTAGATTTGCTTTAATAATATTCAATCTGTTGATCGGATTGCTTAGTGTTGGCAGAGAACCCCCTTGCAATTTATACAATATATGTCCTCAAAATGTTTCAAAGCTGTAACTGCTTTATATTCAAGGATATAAACATATTAAAGTAACAGATGACTGAAAAATTCCAAATCTAAAATAACCAATTGCAGTGGAATCAGAGAAGCAAGCAATCTCCAATATATGTGTGGATAGATATACTCAGACTCTAAATGATCTTCTGCCATTACTAAGCAATCGAATCAGCCGATTGTTCGCTATCTTGTTATCTTTGACTATAGATCAGCTCTGATATTGTCCGATCTAATGATCAGATTGCTTAGTGTTGGCAGAGTACCCCCCACCAATTTATCAAATATATGTCCTCAAAACATTTCAAAGTTGTAGCTGCCATATGTACAAGGCATATTAATATTGCTGATGACTGAAATTGAGAGTAGCCAATTGTAGTGGAATTAGAGCAGAATGTGATCTGCAAATACATGAGTGGATAGATACGATTGGACTGTAAAAGATCTTCCATCATTACTAAGTAATCGGATGGGCTGATCTTTCGCTATCTTATTATCTTCAAATATAGATCAGCTTTGATACTGTTCGATCTGATGATTAGATTGCTTAATGTTGGCAGGGTACACCCCATTATTTCATCTTCTCTATCTCCATAAAAGGTTTCAGAACTTTAGGATTTATATTTGTGAATATATGGACAACTTTATTAAAAACATGAGTTTCATATAGTTGATTGCAATAGTAACTTTGTTCACACTTTCAATATTACTTGTTTTGCAGTCAAAACTGACAAATTGTCATTTGCAAATATGAATCCTAAAGTTCTGAAAACTTTATGGAGATACAGAGATGAAATAATGGGGTGTACCTGCCAACATTAAGCAATCTAATCATCAGATCGGACAGTATCAGAGCTGATCTATATTTGAAGATAACAAGATAGCGAAAGATCGGCCCATCCGATTGCTTAGTAATGGCGGAAGATCTTTTAGAGTCCAATCGTATCTATCCACCCATGTATTTGCAGATCACGTGCTGCTCTAATCCACTGCAATTGGCTACTCTAGATTTCAGTCATCAGCAATATTAATATGTTCATATCCTTGTACATATGGCAGCTACAACTTTGAAATGTTTTGAGGACATATATTTGATAAATTGGTGGGGGTACTCTGCCAACACTAAGCAATCTGATCATTAGATCGGACAATATAAGAGCTGATCTATAGTCAAAGATAACAAGATAGCAAACGATCGGCTGATTGATTGCTTAGTAAAGGCAGAAGATCTTTTAGAGTCCGAGTATATCTATCTACATATATTTGCAGATTGCGTGCTTCTCTAATTCCGCTGCAATTGCTATTCTAGATTTGGAATTGTTTCAGTCATCTGTTACTTTAATATGTTTATATCCTCGATATAAAGCAGTTACAGCTTTGAAACATTTTGAGGACATATATTGCATAAATTGCAAGGGGGTTCTCTGCCAACACTAAGCAATCCGATCAACAGATTGAATGCTATTCAAACAGATCTATATCTCAAGATAGCAAGATACCAAATGATTGGCTCATTTGATTGCTTAGTATGGCAGGAGATCTTTGAGAGGCCGATCATATCTGTCCATACACTTCTTGCAGGTCACGTGCTGCTCTAATTCTGCTGTAATTGGCTACTCTAAACTTGAAAATGTTTCAGTCATTAGAATATTAATATGTTTATATTGCCACATAAGGCAGTTTCAGCTTTGAAACTTTTTAAGAACATATATTGGATAGATTGCAAGGGATGCTCTGCCAATACTAAGCAATCCGATCATCAGATCAAATATTATTTAAAGAGATCTAATTCAAAGATAAAAAGATACTGAAAGATTGGCTCATCCGCTTGATTAGTAATGACAGGCTCTATTAGAGTCTAATTATATCTATTCATACAAGTATGTTCAGATTGCTAACAACTTTACTTCTGCCGCAAATGGCTACTCTAAATTCAAATAGTTTATAATCATATCTCATTTATTTTAAGGCCAATCTCCAATGGTATTGGGCTTGTTTGAAAGCTACAATCCATTACAAATCAATTCTTAATACCTTAGTAATAAATATTATTTGTATTATAACTCTATTACTAAAAAACTGTATGCTAACTGTTTGCTGTCAAAACTATATTCAAACCAAAACAGGTTTGCTGTCTAAACTGTATTCTAACCAGACAGGTTTGCTGTCTAAACTGTATTCTAACTAGACAGGTTTGCTGTCTAAACTGTATCTCTAACTAGACAGGTTTGCTGTCTAAACTGTATCTCTAACTAGACAGGTTTGCTATTAAACTGTATTTCTAATCAGACAGGTTTGCTATCTAAACTGTATCCTAACCAGACAGGTTTGCTGTCTAAACTGTATCTCTAATTAGACAGGTCTGTGTTTAAACTGTATCTTAACTAGACAGGTTTGCTGTCTAAACTGTATCTCTAACAAGACAGGTTTGCTGTCT
>WTXE01000738.1:0-10441 GCA_022496225.1 Russula aff. rugulosa BPL654 | reverse complement strand
GTAGGGTTCCGTGAATAATTCCCGGGTGAGTTACTCACAAATGTTAGTAACATGGACCCCCCCGACACATTTTTAACGCGAGTTATTAACACATTGTTCACAAATTGTGACTAAGTGTTAATAACATGTGAAATTTGTATTTTTAACATTGTGACTTTTACATTTGATGTGAATAATTGACGACAGTGAGCCCTCTACAATCACCAATCTGCAAATGCTTTCTCGAGGTCATCACAGGCCTCACCCGTGAAATCGTGATCTGTAACTGACACGTCATTGTCCCTCAAGGTCGTATCAATGTCCGCAGCATGTGGGATGTCAGACAACATGTCCAGCAATGCAGGAGACAAGAGGTTTGCACCAGAATCTGGTGCTAGCACGCGAAGTGGAATACCTTTGCCATGGTTTGGCAATTGGTGGCGTGGCAGTCATGAAATCACCATCATCGTCACAACATACTGTAAGTATATCACAGCGAACCAGCAATTGATCGATCGTACCTCCGCATTATTGTGGGGTGAGTAGGTATTTTCACTTGCAGCAGATGACTGCAAGCGAGGAGGGGGGGGGGGGGGGTAGATGCACAATGCTTTGACCCAATGGTCTGGGTAGACGTAGTTGGAAACTACAGTATGCACACCTACAGTAAGTTACCCCAACTCGAATGATATGTGAAACGACTCAGATGTACCTCATGCCCATGTATTCGATATACCTTTTCAACACCTTTCCCAATATCGAATCCCCATTTCTGGACGACAGTGTCGTTCGGGTGCTTCTCATGAAATTGGGAAAGAACATCAACGGCAGCAGAGAGTGCTCGACCACGTTCCTCAATGGGAATGATTCCATCACCCATAGAGCGTGTTTTCCATCCAAAGATGGCCTTCATTTGTTCACTGAATGCGCCAACCTCATCACCAGTTTTCTCGAGGGTGTCAGGATCTAAGGTAATTAGGTAAAGTGAAGGAACGCGCCATAGATGGATTTTGTTGCTTCATCGTGGAGGGGTAGGGCGACAGGGAGATTCCCTGGATCAAGAAGGGAACAAAGGCGAGCAAGGTAGGCAGAAAAATTGCCTTCTAATTCGACCAGGCCAGACATACACATCAGCAAAAGATCCATCTGCTTTTTTCCTCTTTATTTAGCTTGAAATGGTGAAATGCAGGAATATTGCAGGTTCTATGTATTCATGACGTAGCCCTTCTTCATGTGATTTGAATGAGCCCTCAAGCATGTAAATTGGATAAGAATTGCCTGAGTTATGCTTAAAATAAAAAAAATAAAAAATATGGGCTTATTTAGCTTGAGAGCTCTTGGAACGCTAAAAAGCCATTTTAAGGACTTTTAAGCCATTTTCAAGCAGATGGATCTTTTCCTGATGCAGTGCGTCAGAATTTCAGGAAACAAGCGAAGTGCAAGTAAGGAATTTTCATTCACTGCAAGGCACACTGAAGGGTTAAATACACGTCTAGAGACAATGAGTGGACCACAGAAAGGCATGTGCAGGCAAGGGACTCGGACACAGCTGCATGTGGGGTGATGAGCGTGCATGTGGAATTGGTGGTGCCAGTGGCACGGTAGCAGCACTATACTCAAAGCCTGAGTGTGGCTGTCACCGTAATGCGTTGGCAGAATAGCAAAGACACGTCTGACATTGTTCACATATTTAACATGCCATAAATAGCCTGCTCCGGAGGCCTTGTTAATAACATGTTAATAACATGTTATTAACACATATATTAACGGACGTTATTAACAATCGAATTTTTCACGGAACCCTAGCGTAGAGGTGCATGGACGAGCGGAGGATATGGTTCTTGACGGATGGCGAGAGGTTGATATCATTTGTGTGCATCTCGTTAATCAATGGATACATTGAGATCATGAAACTGTAACTTGAACGCGACGCAGACATACAATGCGATGAAGCGAGCGTGGCGTGAAACACCAAAACAACAATCGTTGCGAGGCAGAAAACACGAGATTGCAGACCTAGAAGAACAGACTCGGAAGCCGAGAAAGGTTAGAAGATATCCTTTTATGACTTAAATGCGTTATCTGACTGGCACTTCGCTGGCAGCCATTAGAGAAAGTACAGTTTGAAGGGAAGTTTCTTGCACCATCTGTTGAGTTTGCATGAAACTCGAAATGTATCTATGACGTCCTAAGTAGTGTACGCGCGTGGCCATCGAAGTCGAAGTGTTCTGCGATAAATGACAGAAATTATTAAGAAAAAAGAGGGCTGTATGGAAATGGAGGGACGAGCGGATCAAGAAATAAATCGGAAAACAGCTTCTGCGAGCGTAGCCGGACTGCCCACCTTACACTAACATGTCTACAATCTGAGTGTTGACGTCTTCAGGCATTCTCTGACACCACCAGCACCGGATGTTCTTCAATACCACCAGTGCAAGCCCAAGGTTTCTTGTCATTTTTGTGCCATCTGTTCAAGTTATCACAGGACGTTACCACGTGGTTGTTACGGAGGCTCTGCCTTATTTGGCAATCGGAGCCAATTTTAGCATCTGCGGGCCGATTGCCGCAACCTCCTCAGACGATTGACGATTGCCAGTGGTCGCCTGGGTACGCCGACAGATGTTGCCCAGTGAGTGCCATCCCTATTTTTTTTCACCGCTGGGCCTCGTAATGACTTTCAAATTTTAATACTTTGTTATCGCTAATTCTGCGCGCTTATCTGTAGCGTTTGGCCGGACAGTTTCCCAGGGCCCAGGGACCCATGCACACGAGGCAGTCCTCGTGTTCTCAACGAACCTCCATCATCCTCTCAGCCTGAGCACGAACTCCTCATTCCTGCCGCCCTTATGTCTAACTCTCACCCCATTACCACCGCCTCCTCGTCATCCAATTTCCAACTCATCTTCAACAATGCCTTGAAAGCCTACGAAAGGCGTACGAAGAAGGATCTACTTGCCCATCCCCTCGCCGCCGAGCTCCAAAACTGCAACTCTCCCAGCGAAATTCTCGCTATTCTTTACCAGCAGGTACAGGGACTTGATCAGTCGATGAGTAGCGATGATCGATGGACAAAGTGGCTCGATCCCACTGTGAACGTCCTCTATATGTTATCTAAGACCCTTGGAGAGGGCATCAGCCTGGTAAGCCTCAGAACACAACCTCGTTTGAGATCTGCAATCTCACGTTTACTCGACAGGTATTCTCGCCTGGAAAGGTGATATTTGCGGGAGTTGGGGTTCTCCTTTTAGTACGGACCCTTCTTGATGACATGCGCGGGTTATCTAAACACTAATTGTGCATCCATCAGGCAGCAAAGAATACTCGGAAAAGCCACGAAACACTTATTGAAATCTTTGTGCGCATCGAAAGCTTTTTCCGACGCCTGTCAATCTACACGCAAGTGCCGTCAACCCCGGAAATGTTAGATACGATCATTCGGATAATGGTCGAAGTTCTGACGATTCTTGGGATTGCAACCAAGGAGATGAAGCAAGGCCGAATCAGTAAGTAATTTAGTATGATTGTGTCTCCAATGACTGAAGGATGTTCAGAAAAGTATGGGAAGAGGCTGCTCGGCAAGAATGATATGGAAGATGCGCTGAAGAAGTTAGACAGGCTGACACAAGAGGAAGCTCAGATGACCATTGCCGAAAATCTAAGGGCAACGCATGCCGTAAACGAGAGGGTGAGGGGAGATACGGAACGGGTGCTTGATGGAGTGGGCAACGTCAACGACAAGGTCGCCGAGGTCATTCATGGTGTGTAAATTATTTTCAGACGACCCCGATATGTGTTTAACCCTGAACTGGTCAGACGGAAGGGAAACAAAGCAAGTCATGAAACGAGTCGAACGTTCGTCATCTCCTAACCTCGTCAGTCCTGGCTATGGAACCTTATCCATCATTTAGAAAACCAACTGCGGGATTGCGCCACAAATGGCTCTCCCCACCGGATCCGTCAACTAACCATAACATTGCGTGTGGTACTCATCACAAGAAAGCCGCAACGTGGTTCTTCCAAGGAAACATTTACAAGGAATGGAAATCAAAAGGCTCCCTCATGTGGATTCACGGAAAGCGTGCGTCCTGTCCCACTTTTCTACCCGATACTCCCCGATGACGTCTCGATACTGTAGCCGGCTCGGGCAAGAGTATTCTTTGGTTCGTCGATCTTTAGCTCCATCCATCATCGATTGCTGATGTTGCTATCAGTTCCACTGTCATCGAAGACATTAAAGCCCTATGCGACGCCGGTCAAGCGTCGATGGGGTTTTTCTACTTCGACTTCCGGAACGCCAACAAACAATCCTTGCGTGACCTACTTCCTTCCCTTCTCACACAGCTTTCCGCTCGCTCGAGTCCCCGCTGCGACATTCTATCGGAACTTTATTCTGTTCACGATAACGGAAAGAATCAGCCCAGCGACATTGTTTTAACAAAATGCCTGCAAGATATGCTCTCACTCCCTGATCAGAGTCCCATCTACCTCATCATGGACGCCCTCGATGAGTCTCCGGTTACATCTGAGATTCCACCGGCTCGCGAGAGGGTGCTTCAGCTTCTGAAGGAACTCGTCGACCTTGGCCTTCCAAATCTTCATATTTGTATCACGAGCCGCCCCGAGATCGACATACGAAATGCCATTGAGCCCCTGACGTCTCTCCGGGTGTCGCTTCACGATGAAACTGGACAAAAGGAAGATATTGCAGACTATGTGAGGTCGATCGTTTACTCGAATTCGGATACAAACATGAGGAGATGGAAGAAGGATGACAAGGAAATTGTTGTCAAGACGCTTCTGAACGAGCTGACGGGATGTATGTGAATCATTTATGTTTTATGATACGTATTGAAATTGTTAATAGGTTTCGGTGGACATTCTGTCAATTGGTAGTCCTAAGGGACTGTCTTCCATCGAGCGTCCGGCATTTCTCGATGAATTACCAGAATCACTGGACGAGACGTACGAGCGTGTGCTGAAGGAGATCAAGAAGCCGAATCGAGAGCACGCCCGACGTCTACTGCAATGCCTTGTTGTGGCGATCCGGCCACTCCGCGTCGAGGAGCTTGCAGAAGTCCTCGCGATCGACTTCAATGATGCGGAGGGCGTCCCAAAGCTGAATCCAAGTTGGCGGTGGGAGGACCAAGAACGAGCGCTTTTGACGTCGTGCTCGAGTTTAATCGCCATTGTCGACACAGGTGTTTCCCGAGTGGTTCAGTTCTCACATTTTTCGGTCAAAGAATATTTGACCTCGGAACGGCTCGCTACTTCAAGTCAAGGTGTCTCACGATATCACATTACTTTTGAGACTGCGCATACGATCCTTGCGCAGGCTTGCGTGAGCGTTTTGCTACAGTTGGACGATCACGATGAACAGGACGACGTTGAGAAGAAGGCCCCTCTGGCTGTATATGCTGCCGAATACTGGGTGCGTCATGCCCAGTTCGAGGATGTCGTGTCACGCATCAAAGGGATGGAAGATCTTTTTGACGTGGACAAGCCATATTTTGCAGCTTGGCGCGAGTTGCACGACATAGATATCATACCTCCCGACGGATCAGTCTTTTCTTATTTCGCAATTGGGGGACGCCGTAGAAACATTCCCCTGTACTACGCTGCACTCTGTGGATTCGCAAATCTCGTTGAACAGTTGATAGCCAAGCATCCGCAGCATGTGAATACCATCGGCGGTCTCTATAGGACACCAGCAGTGGCGGCATTAGCAGGGAGACACTTCGAAGTGGCCCAGGTACTTCATCGCAATAAATCATCCCTGGAACCGCGGGGCTTTGCCGAGAACACCCCGCTGCATTCTGCAGCCCGTTACGGGGATCTCGAAATGGTTCAGGTATTACTCGAGTTCGGGGTGGACGTCGATCCCAAGAATAGTGTTGGCCAAACCCCATTAGACTATGCTTCCGCAGATGGTCATCGCAATGACGCTAGAGTCGCTCGAGTGTTGATCGCGCACGGCGCAGATCCAAATTCACGTGCCGAGAGAGGCTTTACGCCACTGCATCAGGCATCGATGTACGGGAGGATCGAGATAGTACGCTTACTAATCGAGCATGGAGCAAATGTAGAGGCGAAGAATTGGAAGGGCCAGACTCCGGCAACTTCGTCATACCCAGGGGTTTCCCCTTTGGGGCCGGCGACCGATTGCGACCGATTTCGACCGATTTGATTGGCTGGAGCTGGGCGGGGCACGTGAGACCGATTTGAGACCGATTTGAGACCGATTTGAAGGTCACGGGATCATCCGACATCCTTCGTCCCTGCGGTGCGTCCTCCTCGACCTCCTTTAACCTCCATCGACAGGTTTGCCCCGGTCCTACCACCTCCACCATCGTGGGCCCATCCTTCTCGCGCCTGCTCCGCCTGCTCGGACAGGTTTGCCCTGGTTCCACACCTCCATCGTGGGTGCACTCTTCTCGCGCCCGCTTCAAGTTCCTGCTCGCGTTCCCCATCAAGCAGCTCTGAGTCTCGGCCACGCCCGCACCACAATGACCGACGATTGACCATATGCCCAGACCTAGTCGATCTCCCACCAGGTCTGGGTGTACAAGGCCGCTGGGGAGACACGGTGGCCTTGGGTGGGATCGGCTCTCAGACCGTCGTCATCCGACATCTTGCCTGCATGCGTCGACGTGCGTGCATCCTCCTCGACCTCTTCTTAACCTCCATCGACAGGTTGGCCCTGGTTCTATACCTCCATCATCGTGGGCGCACTCTTCTCGCGCCTGCTGCCTGCTCGCTTTCTCCGTCAAGCAGCTCTGCAACTCTGCCGCACCTACACCACAATGTCGCCATCCGACGTCCTGCCTGTGTGCATCCTCCTCGACCTTTAACCTCCATCGACAGGTTTGCCCTGGTTCTACACCTCCATCGTCGTGGTGTAACGTCGGGGCTGGGCTTGGAACGGAACAGACTTCCGTATCGGAGCGCCCGCCATCACATGCTGTTGTTGATATTTTGTTTCTCTCTGGCTTTTGTCGTCATTCTTATTGCCTCGCGCTCGACACAACACACCCTTCAAACCGTGACACAAGACAGAACATTGCCACCACGCGGCAGCCGTACGCTCCCTTTTTCATGTCTTTTTAGACGTTCCTTTATGTAGCCAAGTCCGAGGTCGCCGACACTAGAGTCTAGACACAGCGCTCATGTATATAAGATGGCCCTCCTACTTGTCGAGGAGGGCATCTATCTATTATTCAATACATCCACACCTAGTCTTTCCTTTCATCTCTCTTTAGCGTGCCTTTTAGTTCTCAGCGATCGTCCAGTGGAACCGCTGTCCACACGATCTCGGCCGAGAGCCTCTTTTCCCTCTCGTTTTCCCCTCCCTCGCTCTCTTCCCCTATTTGGACGACTCTTCCACACTCGCAGCACCTATCTTATCTACAGTGGCGCACTCTTCTCGCACCTGCTGCCTGCTCGCGTTCTCCATCAAGCAGCTCTGCAACTCTGCCGTGCCCGCACTGCAGTGACTGTATCACCGTATGCCCGGGCCTAGTTGAGCTCCCACCAGGTCCAGGTGTACAAGGCTGCCAGGGATGTTTCCCATGTCGTTGATGCGTGCTCGTGCATGTGCCCATCATGGTTGGGATGCTCCATGGTCCACATGGAGCATCTATGTGCTCTCCTTCTTGAGCAGTTCCATCGGAGCGGCGTATCGTTCCTTCCCGATCTTACACAGAGACTGTATACTGTATCTATATGTGAATCATACATGACACAGAGTAATGAGTGTGAAGGTATCCGTGTATACAGTATGCGTTCCACTCAACGCGATGACCCAACAACCTCTCAGACTGGCAAGTAATGAATGAGGTTGCTTTGCCTCAAGTATCAAGTCCGCATCTAAGCGCAAATGGTAAGATCGTGCGGGTTATGGTTATGTTGCCAGTGGATAAGGGACGACAACGAAAGCCTTCTGGTCCGTGGATCAGCGTATCGAGCGATTTGGGGTTGAGGTTGGGGGTGCAGGTGCACAGGTGCAGGCACGACACTACAATTCCGAATCAGAGGGAATGGTGAGCACTACAGACCAGGCCACTGGAGGGCGTGTGAAGAAGAACCGTTATCGGAAAACCCTGGGATGATATTGGAAATTCGGCGGAGACTACCCTGTATATTTTTTCTAACCGCCTTCGGCGGGACCACCCTTGGTATGACCGATTTGCCCGACACCCGCCCTACCGAAAGTCACCAGACGGTAGGACAAATCCTCGTATTGGTTTTTCTCACTCCGACTTGACTCCGACTCAATTTGTCCAAACGTCTGGTTTCGAGACTACTTCAGTTGCACTATCTGTTGAGTTTGGTGCGTGACAATCAGAAACTGTAAAGTAACGCTGGGTATGGATGATGTTGCGGGCGAGGGCCTCACTGGCAATGCACGGCAGTTGCTTTTTTTCAACCAACTACTGTAACTCACCTATTAAACGGAAACGTGCTCTCGAGCACGTTGTGGTACAGGTGTTCCGAGTCGAAGGAAGGGGGTGCAAGTTGCGTGGGTAAGATCGTGGGGCGGAGCGGAGGACCAACTGAAGGTGAGTTGGTGGTGTGACCGTGTGAGTATTGAGCACGATTTGGCAGGAGGAAACGTGGCCTTGCCGTAGTCGTTCACTCTGGGATTTTTGCATGCCTGTCGTATTCAGAAGTCGTGTGAACCACGTTAGATGGACAATAGAAGGGAAAAATACTGTATCAATGAAAAGAGGGAGGGTGGCCGCGGGTTTATGTTAAGGACGATAAGGCAACGCGGACTACGATGGCAAGCATCGGAGTCGCGGATGTCGCCAGTGACTCATTGCTGGTAAGTTCCATCCATATCGTCTCGGCTGTGTTGTATCTTATTAGCCTCTAGGCCTCATAAATGACTTCAAATTTTAATACTTTGTTATCGGCGCGCTTATCTGTCGCGTTTGGCCGGACAGTTTCCCAGGGCCCATGTACACGAGGCAGTCCTCGTGTTCTCAACGAACCTCCATCATCCTCTCAGCCTGAGCACGAACAAACCCTCATTTCTGCCGCCCTTATGTCTAACTCTCACCCCATTACCACCGCCTCCTCGTCATCCAATTTCCAACTCATCTTCAACAATGCCTTGAAAGCCTACGAAAAGCGTACGAAGAACGATCTACTTGCCCATCCCCTCGCTGCAGAGCTCCAAAACTGCAACTCTCCCAGCGAAATTCTCGCTGTTCTTCACCAGCAGGTTCAGGGACTTGATCAGTCGATGAGTAGCGATGATCGATGGACAAAGTGGCTCGATCCCACTGTGAACGTACTCTACATGTTATCTAAAACCCTTGGAGAGGGTATTAGCCTGGTAAGCCTCAAAACGTGAACTCGTCTGAGATGTGCAGTCTCACATCTACTCGACAGGTATTCTCACCCGGAAAGGGATTTTTGCGGGAGTTGGGGTTCTCCTCTCAGTACGGATCCTTCTTGATGACATGCGAGGGTCATCTGGACACTAATTGTGCATCCCTCAGGCAGCAAAGGATACTCGGAAAAGCCACAAAACACTTATTGAGATCTTTGGGCGCATTGAAAGCTTTTTCCGACGCCTGTCGATCTACACGCAAGTGCCGTCAACCCCGGAAATGTTAGATACGATCATCCAGATAATGATCGAAGTTCTGACGATTCTGGGATCGCAACCAAGGAGATGAAGCAAGGCCGAATCAGCGAGTGCTAATTTAGTGTGATTGTGTCTCCCGTGACTGAATGATTTTCAGAAAAGTATTGGAAGAGGCTGATCGGCAAGACTGGTATGGAGGATGCGCTGAAGAAGCTAGACAGGCTGACCCAAGAGGAAGTTCGGATGACCATCGCGGAGAATCTGAGGGCGACGCATGCTGTAGATGAAAGAGTGAGGGAGTTACGGAACAGGTGGTTTCTGTAGACGACAAGGTCGCCGAGGTCATTCGTGGTGTGTAATTATTTCAGACGATCCTGATGCGTTTAACCCTGAACTGCTCAGACGGAAATGAAACAAAGGAAGTCATGAAACAAGTCGAACGTTCGTCATCTCCTGATCTCTCGATATTGGCTATGGATTTATGCATCATTTAGAAACCAATTGCGGGAGCGTCCACAGATGGCTCTCTCCACCGGATCCGTCAACTAACCATAACATTGCGTGTGGTACTCATCACAAGAAAACTGCAACGTGGTTCTTCGAAGGAAACATTTACGGGAATGGAAATCCAAAGGTTCTCTCCTGTGGATTCACGGAAAGCGTACGCCTGTCCCAAATTTCTATTCGATACTCCCCAATGACGTCTTGATGTTGTAGCTGGCTCAGGCAAGAGTATTCTTTGGTTCGTCGATCTTTAGCTCCATCCATCATCGATTACTGATGTCGCTATCAGTTCCACTGTCATCGAAGATATTAAAGCCCTATGCGACGCCGGTCAAGCATCGATGGGTATTTCTACTTCGACTTCCG
>WTXE01000737.1:0-10446 GCA_022496225.1 Russula aff. rugulosa BPL654 | reverse complement strand
TTGAAAATGGCTTAAAAGTCCTTAAAATGGCTTTTTAGCGTCCTAAGAGCTCTCAAGCTAAATAAGCCCATATTTTTTTGTTTTTTGTTTTAAGCATAACTCAGTCAATTCTTGTCCAATTTGCATGCTTAAGGGCTCATTTGAATCGCATTAAAAAGGGCTACGTCATGAATACATAGAATTTGCAATATTCCCACATTTTGCCATTTCAAGCTAAATTAAGAGGAAAAAAGCAAATGGATCTTTTGCTGATGTGGTGGATGTGACGAGGGTACCAGTCGTCGGTTGAACACTGGCACTGGCGTTGATGTTGATGTTGGTGTGATTCTGGCATACAGGCATGGTGCTCGTCAAGAAAGTCGAGCGAGGGAGGGCAGTAAGTGGTGGGTGTATCGTCAGTGATAAGAAAAAAAAAGGAAAAGAAAGACACACCGAGAAAGTGATAATTCTCAACTACTCATGCTACCAGCAATATTCAACTTTGCACTGGCACTGGAAAGCCGCGTAGTGTAGGTAATGTCCGAGGAAGGGACATGTGGTGCCAGCTAGGATGCGTGGCCTGCGCCTGGTGGCGGCTTACAGGAAAGGTCCGCGTGGCTAGCAGGAGCCTGGGCACTGCTGGGGGCGCCAAGTGGCGAGCGCAGTGGGTGGGTGGAGTGGTTGGTAAAGAACCGGATGGTAATGACTCACTAATGAGATCAGATTTGCTGGTACCGATGCTCACAACATCGCGGACGTTGACAAAGTTGACCTTGGGGCATGTGTTTGGAGCACCATCGTAGTGAAGAATGGTCAGATTGACGAAGCCTGTGAAACTTCCATCTGGGGGCAAAGAGCGGGTCCCTGCTCACACTGAATTGAATCGAGGGGAGGTGGGAGAGTCAGAGGCCAGGGCTCTGGAAAGTGCCTGGCTTAAAAAGAGGTGTTGACGCGATGATCGTGGATTGGACGCGACAAAGTTCGTTGATATGACGCGAGAAACTTTGTTGATTACAAGAAAATTCGTTGATCGAGGGCTGAGATCTGAGAAATCTTGACAGACAATGAGCTGCAAAAGAACTGCAGTAACTTGCAGCGGCTACTTGAGGCTCCATGGGCAGCGGCAGTGGACGGATCGGACAGACATAGTAATCATCAATGGAAAAGACAACCTGCGGTGGGTTGGGCCAACCCGCGCTGCGGGTGAGGGTTGGTCGCGGGTGGGAATTTTGCAACGCGTGCCCATGCCCGCGGCAACCCGCACCCGTGACCCGCGCGGGTTGGTCAACCTGTGATATTCCCTAGTTGAGTAGTAGTTTCTTCTTCTACTTCAGTGGCTCTGGCGCGTGGATTATTTGGGCGGGGTCCGTTGTTTCGTCGTTGAGGTTTGACAGGGCATTTATCATGCCAGTGTCCTGATTTGCTGCAATAGCTGCATAATCCAAGGCGGCGGCGTCGATTGCGTTCTTCGGGTGTAAGTTTCTTGAATTTCCGGTCTTTCGGAGGGAAATCGGCAAGGGCAATATTCGGGGAGTCCGGGTCTTCCGGAGTCGTGGTGCGGACGTTGGGTCGTTGTTGGGATTTACTGGAGTCGGGTTTATTATATAATCGGTAGAGCTAT
Organism: Russula aff. rugulosa BPL654; assembly: GCA_022496225.1. Lineage (NCBI taxonomy): Eukaryota > Fungi > Basidiomycota > Agaricomycetes > Russulales > Russulaceae > Russula > Russula aff. rugulosa BPL654. The sequence continues at coordinate 8,846 of WTXE01000737.1, read as the reverse complement.
TCGAAACCTTTTGCTAGTTCGACAAGACGGGCAAGGGTTGTTGGAGGTGGGTGAACACCAAGGATTTTGGTGTGGAGAGCGTTTGGAAGATTCTGGCGGAAGGCGTACATCTTGGTGGCATCGTTTGATTGGGAGCGGGTAGCGTGGGTGGACCATTCTTGATACCAGTCGGAAAAGGGGTGGTTTCCCATTTTCATAGAGTGCATTTGTTGGGTGGAGAGTAGGACTGCGTCCACTGGAATGAAATGTGATTTGAAGTCATTGCGGAAGGCTTCCCATGTGCCAAAGTCCGGGGGTGATAGCGCCAGGGCTGTTATTTGTCTATCTTTGGCCCATTCACCTGCTGGAGTACCTATTTTAAAATAGGACAGGGCTGACGCGATTTTCTTATTGACAGAGTTGTATATATCCTGGTTAAGGAAGAAATAGCTGGCTAGGCTGGTCCAGAAGGCTTCTGCTTTTGTTGAGGAGCCGTTGAAAGGTTCAGGGGGAGACCCGATGGTTTTAGTGGACGTGGCTGTCCCTGTAACGAGTGTAGATGATGAGGCCATTGGTGGATTTGCGAGTGGTGGAGTTGCAGGTGGTGGTGGGGGAACGGGAGAGGAAATCTTTGCTTTTCCTTTGTTAGGTTTCACTGGGGCTGGCGGAGGTTGCTGAGCTGGGGTCAGGTTTGGTTTGCGTGGAGTTTCGGGAAGATCTCCTGGGAGGCGTTGCTGAGGTTGTTCAGGGGTAAGAGTAGCAAGGGCACGTGTTGCAGTGGTAGTGGCTGCGTCAAGAAGGGCTGAGACTTCAGATATGTTTGGGTCTTCGGGACTTGGGTTTAGAGGTTCAAAGTTTACTGGATAATGATTCTGATATTCCCAACGGCGTTTGTTTCGGTTCCACTTGATTCTTTTTCCTAGGTAGGTGCCTGAAAGTTGGGTGTTGTTGATAGTAGTGACGGTTACTTGTTCAAGGTGTGGGTAGTACCTTGCCCAGTCTTCGGGGGTAACTTCTGGGTTGCCTTCTTGGTCGTAATACCAGGGTCCTGTAAGTTCCTGGCCCCAGACAACGTTATTATTCCAAGTGGCTGTGATGAGGTCGGGACGGTTGTCTGGTTGTGATTGCCAGGCACCGTTTATAAATTCAAAGGGGAGTTGGTCATGTTCTTCGGTGGTTAATTCACGAACGGGATGGCTCATACAGGGGTTCTAATAGATGGGAGTGGTCTTTGAAGGCGGTCTGATTCAGATACGGTCCAGTGCATGCCAACCCAAGGATATTGGACGGTGTAAGCAGGTTCAAGGCGGGGGCGGTCAGGTCGTCTGGGTTGTCGGTCTCTTTTTACCCAATAATATTCTTTGGTTATACCGTTATCGTGGAGAGTGGTTGCGTAGCGCCAAAGGAGATTCTGGAAGTGAAGGGGGCTTGTGGTAATTTGTCGGCTTTCGTCTAGGCCGAAAACAAAGTAGGAGCGTGGGTATTGTGGGTCTTTGTATTGTTTCCAACAATGGTCTTGGAAATATCGTAGTTCTTGATGGGTTCGGGTTGGGAGGACGCTAGATATGTAGAGGTTGTTTGGAAAGTAGCAATGGAGATCTCCTGATTGGACAGGAATCAGATGGGGGTTATACCGAGGGGGAGTGTGATGCTTGTGGTCTTCTGGAGCTGGAATCAGGGTAATGTTTCTCGAGGGGTGTGCCTGGTAAGCACTGGAATGGAAGCGTAGATTGGTTCTTGCGTGTTTGCTTGGTTGACAGGAGGATTTCTGGGTTTCGATGGGAGGTCGGGAGTTATGTGATGTTCAGGTGGTTGGCTCTGGGATCGTTGGTAGCGTCGGGAGCGGTTTGAGGATCGTGGTTGTCTGCTTAGGAATCCGGCCAGCGTGAGAGTGCTTCTAGTAGAGTCGGATGAGGCGATGTTGGCTTGGGTCGAGAAGTACCAATAAAGGTCTGATTGGTAAGAGTGTGTATGGAATAGACACCACTCAGGTCGTGCAGAGTGAAATTCTAGGACAAAGACAAGAGCGAGGATAGCAAGAGTATCGTTATTTATAGGATACTCTACAAGTATAGAATCAAGAGCGAAAAGGAAGGAACTGATCTCCAGGTGTCCACAAAGTAATGTAAGGAGGCGTCGTCGGTGTATCAGGCCTGTAGCCACAACTGCAAAGTTCTGTGTTACAGGTACAAATTCTAGCGGAGCGGCGTCTGTAGGGGTTTTGTGCGGTCCAACCGGGGTCTGGGGCTGGTTCTTCCCAAGTGGGGTCGGTAGTGGTTCGGGAGTCTTCTGGCTAAAAGGTATTCTTCCTCGTCAGTATCGTTTTCTGCGTCGTCGATATCGATGGGCAAGTGGTACTGGATCTCGTCTGATGCGTCAGATTCTGAGTCCGAGTTGGCTGGTGAGCTTGGAGGGAGGAAGTAAGGTTGCGGAGGGTCTACGAGCGTGGGTCGTGATGATTTGGAGTCACTTGCCACGTAGGATGGAAGAGGATTGTGCCGTCCTCTGTCCAATTGAAATGCCAGGTAGTACTTGGTATGTGGACAAGGTTATATGTGGTTTGGTTGGGTAATGACGAGTTAGTTACTAGACGGAGTTCTCCAATTTCTAGTTGGAGGAAGGTATGGGTGAGCGAGAAACGTTGGAGGAAGAAGACGGGTCGTTGTTCGTCCAGTAGACGGTGGATGATAGTTGCACGGTTGGAGGCGATGTGATTGAACCAGAACTGTTCTGATTCGTAGTAGATGGCAAGGTGATCAACTGGAGCGCGAAGGGATGATTCGGCGCGGGCAAGATACCAATAAAGGAATTGGGAACGGGAGTGGGTGATGAGTCGTGACTTGTAGTTTCCACCGGTGAGGATGTTCTTTTGAAGAGTGGTTAGGTAATGACCGAATGGGAGGCAGCGACGGAGGGGAGTGACCAAATAAGGGTTGTCACAGCGGAATTCAATATGCGGTTCGGTTCTTAAGTCAGTTAAGTCGTCGAAGTGCTGGTCAACAATGGCCCGGCGTTGGGTTTCAAACAAAAAGGTAGCGTTTAAGTGGTTGAGTTGGGTTTGGCTAAGTTCTTCCACTAAACCAGGAACTTGGGTTAAGACCCTTCTTTATTTACGTTCTAAATAATACTCACTACTTAATTACAAGTAGCGGTATTACAACGGGGTCTCGTCACGAAAGGGGCGAGTGAACGTAAAGGGATCTATTGGGAGACGGGGCGAGAGGGTGTAGCGGAGTAGGTTAGGATTAGCGCGGATTGAGTCGTCGAAATAATAAGCCTGATTGACAATGTATACCCTACCACTGTCAAAGCGAAGATGACCGTAAGTATAGATAACCCGGCCGTCGAGGAAGTCGTGGATCTCTGAGACGATAAGGGCGCCCAAAAAACAAAGTTGGACATGGGTGGGGAAGGACGAGAAGAGGTCTCGGACGGAGGCTCTAAAGAGTAGTGGATGTAACCAAGGGGGACGTCGTGAGTGGGGGGCGAGAGGCCGGCGCGGGCGCAAAGTATGAGGGTGGGGATACGGAAGAGTCTGGCCTGGAATTGGTGGTGGGGGGACGAGGGAAGTATGGTGGGAGGGGCCCTTAAAAGCGATGACCGTCGGGAAGTTGGAGGCGTACGAAGGAGTTGTCTTGGGAAACGAAGTTGAGGAGGGTGGCAGTGTCTCTGGTCGTCACGGGTCGCCAGGATCGTGGGTCTGTGCGATGATGTAATACTGATGTGGGTGGTGGCCGGATAGGTCCTGGGTGCACGCTGGAGGAGTGTATGGGTTAGGGAGGAGGATCGGAGGGGTGTGGGAGGACGATTCTTCCTGGTTATCAAAACTTGCCTCTTCCTGTGCAGCAGCAACAGTAGGAGAAGGCTGGGGAAGTGGGATGCTCAGGCGACGAGTAACCAGAGAGGTCTGAATGGGTGGTGGTGCAGGAGTGGGTGAAGGAGACTGAACGTGGTACGAGGGAGACAAGAGGGTCGAGGAAACAGCAAAGCCTTCTTCTTGAGGCTGAGGGACCGGGGTGTAAACCGGGTCAGATTGGGCACGGGAGGGGAGTACGAGGGGGGAGAGTGGAGTCTCCGAGTCAAAGGTTAAGCTGAGGGCATTCTTGGGGAGACAGAAGCAGGGCGAACATAGCTAGCAGCACTGGAGAGGGTAAGGAGGCACGACAAAGGGCTTCCTAGGGCAGCCGTGCGACGGATTTCGCCTTCGGTTGCAGGGGAGGTGGCTCTGGAAACAATATGAGTAAACTGTGGGGAATCTGGGGTGGTGAGTGTGTCGTTGGGGGAGAGGAGGCCGGGAATGGGGTTCTGGAGGGTGTTTAAGGAGGAGAGAGTGTGGGTTTCGGCGAGGAAGAAGTATTCAGGGATTGTAGACACTTGTCGTGGTGAGCACCTATTACAGACTGTCCAAGTGTGAGGAACCTACTGATGGTTCCTTCAGGGGCACTGGAAGAGGTCTCAAGGCGACGGAGTCGAGGTAGAGGTGTACAATGTAGGAGAGCGAGAGCGCAAGGACAAGGGAAAGCGTTGCGAGAGAGAAGCAAAGGGCGAGCAAGTATAAGAGCTCAATGATGAAGGCTGTACAAGGTATTTAGGTGGAAAGGGGAATCGACCAGCTCTGTACAGTTCACAGATGGACAGTCTGAGGACTGTCCTGTCTATTCATGAGGGCTTATATACATCTCTACTGTTTGTACATATGTGGCTTCGTTAAAAAGTCAACAAATAGATAAGTGGTCTGTGCGCATGGTCCAGGCACAGATGACATCATGATGACATCATGCGATGAACAGATGATGTGATAGGGCACCAATAGCATTATCCCCTCTTAAGGGACTAGGCCGGCCTAGTCTGGGGCTTGTGGAGTGAAGTGGAGCCAATGATGTCATTGTGGAGCCATGACATCATTGTGGAGCAATGACATCATTGTGGAGCAATGACATCATAGTGGAGCACTCTAGAGTGGGGCGTCTAGCCCTTGGATCACAGAACATTCTCTTAGAAGGGCCTAGGTCTTCCAGAGTCTAGCCCGAGTCAGGTGACAAGTCACATGTTCTCTTTGGGTAAGGTCACGTGCCATCCTATGGCTGGAAGGTCACGTGGTTTCCCAGGATCACGTGCATGTTCTCAGGGTCACGTGCGAGGGGGACAAACGAAGTTCGTCACAGCAAGCCTGAGACAGTGTTCCCTTCGTATCTCCCCCATTTCTTGTTCGTTTCCCTTCATCGGAGTTGCGTTCGGAGCGGCCAGTTCCCGACTATCGACCGGACTCATTTCCGCGACCCAGCAACGCCGCTCCGACCCCCAGCATCGGCCAGAGCGCTCCCAGGGAGTCCTACGACTGCCAGACCTCCCAGACTCACATCCCGGCCGCATCGGACCCCTATAGGCCCTGATTCCCCCTATAGATGCAGCCAGGGTTGTCAGCGGCAACAGATCTAACGATTCGACTTATTCCGCATATGGTAAGCCACTTGCTAATTGTATTGGCAGGGTGGCACAAGACCAAAAACAAAAGAGTTCAAAACTCAAGTGCACGCATTGCGGCCGCATCAACCACAAATTCAAAATCTATTATCACGCTTCGAAACCAAAATGTATGATCTGCAAGAAACTCAGGCACGATGGCGACCATTGCCAAAAGAACAAAGACAAGTCAAAGAAGAAAAAGTCCAGCTTTCAAACTAACAAGGACAAAAAGGTCGTCGACGTGTTGACTACCAAAGAAGAGACTCAACTTGCCAAGGTCGATGAAGATAATGAGGATGAGACTCTGACAGCAATGGATATCGAAAAGTTTTCCCTTTCTAATTGTGTATCTTTGTATGATTGTGATGATCTCGCTAGCCTCGCCTTCAATGAAGTGTCTCGCATGTATGATTGGTTGGCTAACAGCGGATCAACAAATCACATTACAAACTGACGTGAGTTCTTCAGCTCTTACGAGCCAATGCCAGGTGCCACCGTCCAAGGAGTCAGAGGTAAAATTATTCAGATAGACGGCCATGAGACAATTAAACTCACAGCTAAGTATGGAACGCGTGAGCGAATCCTACATCTGGAAAATGTAAGTTATATCCCATCGAATAAATATAATATCTTTGCCCTAGGCAGATGGGATAGCCATGGGCAGAGATATCAAGCGTTGAACAGCAAATTAATTTTGTTTAATCGTCAAAATGTCTCAGTTCTCAAGGGACAAAAAGTCGCATCACACATATATAAGTTTAATATGGTGCCAACTGACGCAAACAATAAAATCGACTTAAAATTATATTTGTTTTCCTGTAAAGAGTCTAAACAGACATGGGAAACCTGGCACCGCTGATTTGGGCATGTCAGTTATGATGGCTTGAAAAGGCTACATGCCAAAAATCTCATTGACAGCTTCACCATTGATACCAAAACACTGACTCCTGACTGTACGAGTTGCACGCAAGCAAAACAATCATGCAAACCTTTCGATTCGAAAGCAAAAACACAATGCAAAGTTAAAGGGAAGCTTACTCACATAGACCTCTGGGGCAAGTATGAAATCTTCTCCATTAGCAGACACCAATACTGTCCTGTTATGACCATCTCTTTGTGGGTTGTGACGTGTGACCATTTCCGATGCCATCTCGACTCTTCATCATCAGAAAATTTGTGTGACAGGCCTCAGATCTCTTCAAAGATCTGGGCGAATTTCAAATTTGGCCAGTGACTGAACTTGTTAAGTGGGGGTGTGAAGTGTTGTAAGTGGTCGCGCAGGTCCCCGCAGACTACTGTACTCCAAAAGGATGCCCATCTATTTTAGGAACACATCTTCCTCACGCCAATAAGGCCGCACACTGGTGCAGTGGTGCCGGGAGCGGAAATAAGAGGCTACACTGAGCTGAAGAAAATGTAAATGCGGCCTGTCTTGCACGCGCGTGCGCGTCTTGCTACTCTAAAAATATGGCCGCACTAGACCATCGGATGCACCTTTGAGGGCGCGGATGCATGAAACACACTCAGGGAGACAAAGGAGTGCTACTGAGCTCTGAGCTGACTGGGACTGAGACAGGAAGGGGGGAAAAAGCTCTCTGTTGTCATGTAGTGTAGTGACAGGAACTATATACTAAGGTGACAGATCTAGAAACTGTAGTGAGGGGAGAGGAGGAACTGAAACACTGCAATGTCTAGGAATTGTGCAGCTGTTTGGATGCGAGGGAAAGCGCCAGAAGAGCGGCCCAGAAGCGTGGAAAAGCAAGTAAACTTTAAATTTTTTAAAAAAGAAAATATATTCCATTTTAGGAAATTTTGAGCAGAATTCTGTCACAGTCTTCACAAATGCTTGTGACCTATGACCACAGCCATATCTCTTCATTTCACACAGATTTGTGACGCGTGACTAAAGAGATGGTCGTAACGGGACAGTACTATTTGCTCTTGGTGGACGACGCAACACGGTATGTAACAGTTTACTTTCTCAAAGGGAAGCATGAGGCAGCGCAGCAGGTAAAAAATTATATGACTCATCTGCATGTGCGCGGCATAACTACTCATGGCATATGTGTTGATCGTGGCACTGAGTTTATCAATAAGGACCTGCAAGATTGGTGTCACACCAAAGGTATGGAGATAGAGCTCACCGCTCCATACTCACCTTCTCAGAATGGCGTTGCGGAATGTATGAACCACACACTGGTCAAACTTGCACGCGCTATGATAACTGCTTCTGAACTTCCTGAGTTCCTTTGGGAACCTGCAGTGGCTCATGCAGCATATGTTCGTAACAGATCTTATACAACGGCCGTTACTGATAAAACACCCTCTGAGGCATGGTTTGGCTCTAAGCCAAATGTAGCGCACCTACGGGAATTCGGTGCTCCTGTATGGGTCCTCTTACAGGGACAAAATGTTGCGCATAAAATAATGCCGAAATCTAAAAGACACGCCTACGTTGGCTATTATGATGCGTCAAAATCAGTATTGTATTACAATGCTGAAACACGAAAAGTCCTAATCTCGCACAACTACGTTTTTCTCACTCCTCCCGAAAAAGAGCCAGATGAGGAAATCGTGGTAAAAATCACCCTTACTCATGAAGGGGAGCATGAGGAAACAGACGTGCGTGGTGTAAAAAATTCAAAAGAGCCAGCCATCCTAAACAAGCCAGCTGAGCCCAACGTGAGTCATAAAAGAAAAGAACCGCTAAGCCAGGATGAACCACGTAAAACGAGAGGAATCTGAAAGATTTCCGGCAACTAGCAGACCCTTTCACATCAGAAAATGAAACTGATGATGAAGAGGAGGACGATCTTGACAACAGTCAGATGATCCTATTAATGGCCGAAGCTGGTGATGAGTTCCAGACCTTAAAAGAGGTGAAGGAATCTTCTGATTGGCCCGAGTGGGAAATAGCAATCCGAGCTGAATTAAATCAACTCTGGGACAAAGAAACCTGGGAATTAGTTGACTTACTGGCTGGTGCAATTCCCCTCAAGAACAAATGGGTCTTTGTCCTGAAAAGAGATAAAGAAGGCTGCATAGTAAATACAAAGCGTGATTTGTTGTAAAAGGCTGTGGGCAACGTCTTAGGTATGATTATCTTGAGACACATTCTCCCATTGTCCGAATGGAGTCTATCCGTGCCATGTTAGCCATCGCGATCCAGAATCATCTGCTAATTCAACAGATGGACGTTAAAGGTGCTTACCTAAATGGGACTCTAAAAGAGACCATATATATGCATCAACTGTCGGAGGTACAGCCACCGCGCATCATCTTGATAGAATAGCCGGCACCCGCATGTGGGTGCACGTTACTTCTTAAGCTTCTTTTCTTCTTCGCACTTCTACTGTTTTCCATTGGGGATACAAAAGTGTCCATTAGATTACCTTACCACA
>WTXE01000736.1:0-10453 GCA_022496225.1 Russula aff. rugulosa BPL654 | reverse complement strand
AAATAAAAGGCCTAAAATATTATTATTTTCCAAGTTCTGAGCCATTTCTGTGCTAATTTCATCCGTAAATGTTGCTTTTGCCTTGTTTCCAACTTCTGTGGCACCCAATATGGCCACAGGAATCTGAACGTGGTGCATCATGGTCAATCTGTAGTTAACCGAAATGTCAACGGCGGTGGGGACAGAAAATAGGTGAAATTTTCCCTTTTTGGGGGCATGTTCATGGCAGCCTCTGGGCCCTCGAGCCAATTAACGAGCCATATATGGCAATTTTTTAAACGGCTCGAGCTGGTTTGGGGTGGCTCGGAGCCATTGAGCTGTCAGATGGCTTGACTTGACTCGACATTGGCTCAGCTCGGCTCACAAGTGGTTTGGAGCCGAGTCGACTCTAGCCACCCCTACTTTGTTATGTATGTTATCCATTGAGTAATAGCTCAAAGGATAACATACATAACAAAGTAGGGGTGGCTAGACCCCTGTTGCCAACTCAGTTGAGTTGGTGGTCCAAATATCTATGATAAATAAAATATTTCTGCTTTAGTGAATTGTTGCCATCACTAGGTGCGCGATAGTGGTTGCTGCAGGCTGAGGCTGAGGCTCGGAGTCCTGGCACTCCCGTTGGCGTTCCTGGCCCCGTGGCACCCCTAACGGCGCTCCTATTGCCCCGCGGCCCGCGGACTCGCATGTCCCACGCTCCGCCCCCATGGCAAGCCTTCCCCTTCTCGGCGTGCAGCTGCTCCGACATTTGAATCCCTGCCTGTCTTTTAATAACAGATAAATAAGTTTTTTTTGAAGTTGTATTTTAATGACAAAATAACAAGTTGTAAAAATAATTAATTACTACTCTAGAAATATAAGTTTTTTTTATCTCGAGAGAAATGCCGTCAATGCCAGACCATTTCTGAAAATGGATTGGCGCTTGACCTCCGGTACTCAAAAATATGGCTCGACAGGGTGTGTTTGCCGTGTTTACAATTCTCAAATAGGCAACTCCATCTAATTTGGGCCCTGTTCAGCCACTGACAAAGAGAGCCTCTCGATAAATATTCCCACACACAGGTCCTCTTACTCCATGAATTGGCATATACACTTTTTGTACCCCAATACATAACACCATCATGAAATTGTGATGAATTCCCTGTCGATTCACGGTGCTGTGACAATACCAGTGTCCTCTCACTTACATTTTGGGCCCTATCCTGCCACGCACAAACATGTAAACCCGTGGCTCCTTCTGGCCACCACACAAACATGTCCAAATAGTAAATAGGGTCCAATTAATTAATTCCCAACCTATGCCGTGAATAGACATATACCATGACTGGATAAGACCATGTTAGACAGATAACCTTGACAACACTCCCGCAAGCAAGTGTGACCTCCCTCCCAGCCACACCAAGCAATGTTGCGCGCTGCACCCAGTATGGATTATAATCCCGCATCGTGATGCGTGACATAACACCGTCACACGCCGCCACCGGAGAGCCAGCCACACGTAAACGAGCCTCTGTCTAATGCATTCTAGACAGAGGCTCGTTTACGTGTGGCTGGCGCATGAGTTGGTTGGGCCCCATGCCTTCCATGGTACCATAAAGACTTTTCTCACCCATTCTTGCTACACCTGTTGCACCACTCGGGCTTGGGGTTTGGTGAATTCAAGTAGGATACGACATTGTATGATGAGATCAACCATAGGACGTTGTATGATAAGATCAACCATACCATGTCGTATGGTTGATCTTATCATACAACGTTGTCTGGTGGATCTCATCATACAATGTTGAATCCTTGCAAGTTCCATGAGTCACATTACTCATTCAGTTTATCCATCTGTCCTCTCTAGATAGGTATCAGTAGTATCACAGAGAACGCAAATAGAGCTTTCATTCATGCCTGAACAAAGTTCACTCATCACTCAGTGCCTTAAGACTCGAACGTAGATAAACATGACTCACTGTGGTGAGCACTTCTGCCACCAGATAATTCTCGTCCATAGAAACATCATGGCATCCATCATACAAAGTGACATGTTGCAAATCATTTGTACTTGTTTGTTCTGGGGAGAACTCTGTAGAGGATCACGTGTATGACTGATTACTGTAATTGCTTCACTTCGCTTGCAAAAATATAAAAGTAGCAAAGCCCCAAATAACATCCAATGATATCAGTTTGAATGCACAAGTCCCCATATATAGCATGGGCAGTATTAATACGAGGGACTGATCGGCTAATGCCATGATTAAAATAGATTTATGTGTCATAAGACAGCTCTTGAGATCTTTAGTCAGCATTTCCAATTACATCCTTTACATTACAGACAAATCCCAGCCATACATGCCAGCTAACCCAGAAAAAATTGTCTCAATTTTGGCTGACATCAACGTGGCATATTCACACCTCAGAAATCCATCCCTCTTTTCACGCAACTAGGGAAAGAGGGTTGGATTTCTGAGGTGTGTATATACCCCACATTCATACCAACCAAAATTGAAACAGTTTTTTTCGGTTAACTTATGCCTTCCTTCAGGCGTGTTATGGCCGGGATATATCTGTACTATCAGGGGTTTACACTTATCAATCCAGCACACGTGCACTCCCCTACTGTAATAGGAAGGTGGAGCCGTGGAGTCCCTTTTTTTTTCAGATGCGAACTTTGGTCTCTGCAAACACTGCCAAACAGCTGTAAATGATCGTGCTTCGGATAGAATTGAATTTGAACACTGCTTATGGATGAGATAAGAGATTTATGTGTCAGCTTATGTACGTCATCTTTTGTGCATTTCCAATTTAGTAGATACACTAATTGGGAATAATGACAAATAATCGGGTGAGACATCTTGCTGACACATATATCTCTTATCTCATCCAAAAGCGGTGTTTGAATTTCGCAAGCCCCCCTCAAGACCGGCAAGACGTGCGGAGCGTATTTTCTCTACTAAGTTAGCATGCCCAGTAGCCGAATTCAAGGAACACCTGTAATTTGACATTTGACACCGGTTAAAGTGACAATCAGGTGTCCCATTCCTGTTCCTGGGACCACACCAGCGCATGGCCATATCAGTTCAAGTCACGCACATATCAGACCTAGATGGGCATCCTCACAGAAATGCAGCAACCACTATTGCGCACCTAGTGATGGCAACAATTCACTAAAGCAGAAATATTTTATTTATCATAGATATTTGGACCACCAACTCAACTGAGTTGGCAACAGGGGTCTAGCCACCCCTACTTTGTTATGTACGTTATCCTTTGAGTAATGAGCTATTACAACCCGCTCCCCCCCAGACCACTCTTTAACAGCATGAGACAAACATTTACCTGGAAACAAGACACTTGTTCCAGGTTTGTACATAAGCTCTCCACCAAGGGAATCAAGGAGAAGGTGGGCATCATGATCCTGACCAAGGCTAACCAGATGGTCATAAAAGTGAGTTGCCCCACCTGAATCATAATGTGAAGGTGTGACCTGATTGGCTATAATGTCCATGGCATGGTATACAGATGGCCAAGTTTTCAAAGGCCTTGTCAGCCCCTCAAGCAACAATGAATTAGCTTGATGATTTGCATCATACATCTCCGGATGTACAACTTGAAGAATATCATTCAAGAGCTGCTCAACTGGATCAATGAACTGAAGCCAATCTTGAACAGATGTTGAGTCAAGCTTTGGTGAAGAACGAATAGGATCATTAAGCCGCTAGTTTTAGACATACTGTGAGTAGGGGTTCCTTGTCACAAACTGTAAGTCTACATGCCTCTTGCCCTGGTAGGAGCTTTCCGATGGACAATGACAACCTGCCGGCACCGAAAAATGCCTCTTTTGGACTAACAGTGAAACTATCTGACCGCCAGCTCTTCGGGCCTTTGACGCTTTTGCACAATGGTGCCTTCAGGAACTTCAATGTAATTGTATTGAACTCCTTCTAACCACAAAGTTAGCAAGAACAAGGGATTCTGGACAGGAGCATACCACTCGTGGAGGGAGTAAAAGATCTGGAAGGTACCACATCAAAATTTTCCCATGCTTGTCGACGAGAGTGGCTGGTTTTGTAATAAATCCCAATGGATGATCAGCAAAATATTTCCCTGATTCCCGCTTTTTAATTGATTCAGCAAACCTGTCATAATTCCAATCAACTGGAACTGAGAGCTGATCAATCGAAGTAAATTTCAATTCTGATCTTGATTAAGCTTACATGGATTTAAAAAGGCTGCAACAATGACAACAGCACAATTTTGCACTTCTTCACCAAATAAAGATGCCATAGCATCTTCATTTTCCTCGATTGCAATGATCTGGGGAGTTGTCAAAAGTTTTTGAGCTCTTATCCTGAAAAATGTTGAAAATTTTAATTGAATAACATATTTCAAGGACCGGAAGGGTCTCACAGAGGCTTTGCAATTTTGGCTGTAGAAAATTCACCCTTATTATCAATAAGTGGCCCCTTGACAACATCTTTCAGTAGCTTATCCACTGCTACGGCCAGGAAGGGACTTGTATCCATATTGACTGTGAATGTGGGATGTGCAAAGTTCGGAAAATTAAAATTTTGGTGGCTATAGTTCCCACACTTCAACTTTCCCACGATTCAACAATATCATGTGACACTGCAGTGCTATATGTTCCAAACTAGCGAAGTACGTGTACGAGAAACGAGAAACGTGATAGATTAGATTAGGCCAACTACACTACGTAAGCTAGCTCAGGTAAGCGTATTACTACGTCACCTCGTTGGCTCATATGTAAGAGAAAGTAAAGAGTAAAAGAAAAGAGAAGAGGAGAAGTGAAAAGATGAGTGAAGCACTACAAGTGGAGTAAGAACTGTAAGTGAGAAGGGAGAGTGAGGTTGGAGGCACGCAAGAGCGAGTCTCTGTTAGCAGGCCGGAAGGAAGGCTTCCGAGTCGAGGAGAGGTAATCTCGAACGACAAGTCCCCCAATGCGCGCTGCCAAGCGAATTGCGGAGGTATGACAGGAGTGAGCGAGGCGAGTAAGGAGTCATTGTGACTGGGTGGTGAGGGATTGGGAGGATGTTGTGGGTGGGAGAAGTGGGGGTAGAAGACCAAGATAAAAGCGCGATGAGGAGTGTAACGGCCAAGATGAGTTATCTTGAATAGGTGCACAGTAGTGCGCTGTAAGTGTGATAATAGAGGAGGTGGTAGATTTGAATCACTCATAAGGCGCTCTGTATCAGAGAGAAGCGACTTGGAATACTCGTCTCGGAGGTTGCTGAAATGGGGCAGTGCACGAAGATGTGGTGAGCATCTTCAAGGGAGTACACATTGGCATACAGTACGTGTCCTGCCATTCATGTGTCACGATCATATGATCCCGTCAAATGCGAACGTGAACGAGAAACGAAGAAAACGAGATAGATTGGGCCAACTACGTCCGCGCAGTGAGGACAGGAAACGCCTTGCCGCGCAGATTAAGCATACAACCACCAACAGACCAACAGACACAACAACACACTCATCCTCCCTGCCAAGGTTCGAAGCCGAATGATTGACAGAGACGGCACCCAAACAGGGATTGCAGTCTGCGTCGCCTGGCGACACGGTAAGGATGTAGGGCACATCTTCTGGCACCGACTACATCCGTGACCGCCTCCCGGAAGGCGAAGAAGTAACCTCACACGGAAATACGATCAGCAGACGCCAACGTGGCCAGAGACTGCTTCAAGTCAGGCACTCGCGCATCAAGAGCACATTGAGAACCTCTCAGTCTCTCTTTCCCACCTTCTCGAGACTAACCCATCTCTACAGATCAATATAGGCTGGTTACCAGCAAGCAAAGGGTCTATCCCTCTCCGACAACTCAAAGCCATCGCGGCGGAAAGAAATGGCTCATCAAGGTCCGACGCTGCCACGGCCACCACCAACAAAAGCCCTTTTACGCACCACAGCATGCCAAGACGCAATCACTGAATGGCAGAACAGTTGGATGGCCGCCCCATGGCTCCAACCTGCCTACCTGGCGCTCACAAGCCCGCCTGACGACAGTGTTCCCCATTCATCAAGGGAATCACCAAATTCCCGAGGCCCATCGTGGCCACCTGCATCCGACTACTCACAGGCCATGCCTTTACCGGCGAGTACACCGCACCTTTCCGCCCTAGTTCATTTGACCCACACCACTGTCAGTGTGGGGAACCCTGCAAACTGCCAACATGTTATTGCGGCTTGATCGCTATATGCCACTGCACGGAGACAGCTTCTCCTGCCACTTTCGAACACACCCTCAATTTCAACAATCTTCGGTACGAGGGAAGGAGGCGAGGCGTCGGGGAGATTCCTGGCAGCATCGCAGACGTGCATCAGACCAAGGCAGCGCGAAGCCCCACTGGAGGAGGCAGAGGAGGAGGATCACGGATAGCCACAAGGGCCGGAAGGCCCTAACATACTTCACCAACAACACGCATTTATAGACACATTATTTATCCACTATTTAACCAACCGGGCCACCCAGGTGCCCGCACGCATCTTTGTACATGCAGTGATTCCAAAAAAAAAACTAAACGCTGTTTCACGTGCGGGAGCGTCATCACGGGACGACCCTGTCGCCGGAATCTGTTCTGAGCGACAGCATCATCACGTGATAACATTCCCACGAGTGTGGTCACGTGACCACAAAATTTCTCGTTAGTTATTCACTTAAGTGTCAAGTTCTGCTATCTACTATTTATAGCTAGAAGTCCAACTGGAAAAAAAAAGAAAGGTGCGAGAACAGATTGCCAAGAGGGGGCCCACCCCTTGACAAATCTGTTCAAGCAAATAGAAAGATGTACTACGAAAAGAGTAAAAGGAATCGAGGCCGAAAACTGAAACCACTTAAGTACACTAAAAAATCTGCAAATGACGTGAGTAAACTTATCGAATATTAAATGTAACTTACCTGCATTAGTCAACGTATGGGCTAGTCGCTCGGGCGGATGTGCCTGTAAATGACGTGATTAAAATATATCGAATACTAAAATGTAACTTACCTGCATTAGTCGACAGTCGGGCGGATGCGCCTGTAAATGACGTGATTAAACATATCGAATATCAAAATCTCACTTACCTGCTTTAGTTGTCGTAGAGGTTAGTCGTAATAGGCGGGATGCACCTGTAACTGACGTGATTAAACTTATTGAAAATCAAAATATCACTTATTAGCCATAGTCGGTATATGGGCTAGTCGTAATCAGGCAGGATGCACCTGTAGATGAACGTGATTAAACTTGTCGAATATCAAACTGTCATTTACCTGCATTAGTCGTCGTAGAGGTTAGTCGTAATACGGGAGGATGTGCCTGTAATATGATGTATGTAAACGCTCCGATTAATGAAAGAGGAGGCAAGGGCAGGAACGGAGCTATGGCTCCAACTCACAAACCCTCGTGCTCCAATGCCGCCCACTAGAAACGAGGAGGCAAGGGCGGAGCGGAGCTATGGCCCCGACTCACACACCCTCGCGCTCGTATGCCTTGAACTCGACGCGAGGAGGCAAGGGCGGAGCGGAGCTATGGCCCCGACTCACACACCCTCACGCTCCAACGCAGCCCACTCAACGCGAGGAGGCAAGGGCGGGAGCGGAGCTATGGCCCCGACTCACACACCCTCACGCTCCAACGCAGCCCACTCGACGCGAGGAGGCAAAGGCGGAGCGGCTATGGCCCCGACTCACACACCCTCACGCTCCAACGCAGCCCACTCGACGCGAGGAGGCAAGGGGGAGCGGAGCTATGGCCCCGACTCACACACCCTCACGCTCCAACGCAGCCACTCGACGCGAGGAGGCAAAGGGGGAGCGGAGCTATGGCCCCGACTCACACACCCTCCTCCACTCCAATGCAGCCCACTCGACGCGAGGAGGCAAGGGCGGGAGCGGAGCTATGGCCCGACTCACACACCCTCACGCTCCAATGCAGCCCACTCGACGCGAAGGCAAGGGCGGGAGCGGAGCTATGGCCCCGACTCACACACCCTCGCGCCCGTGTGCGGCCCACACGAAACAAAAAAGTGAACAAGAACAAAACTCACCAGAGCGCCATAAAAGAGTAGAACTATTTGCTGTTACCTAGGGACTGCAGTTCCCTAGATAACAGCAAAAAGTTTACGAGAGGCGGCAAGAGCGGTGGCGACTGAGGCGGCGAGAGAGGTGACGAGAGAGGCGGCGAGAGAGGCGGCGAGAGAGGCGGCGAGAGAGATGGCAAGAGAGAGGGCGAGAGAGGTGGCGAGAGGTGGAAGTGGGGTGAAAAGAAGGTGGGGGGAAAAAGAAGAGCGGTTGGTCGGAGTTCTTTCATTTTCAACCGAATTTCCAGTCCGCTTCATTCGTCACGTGGCCGTGTTGACGTGTCAAACCCATCACCTGACCGTGTTGTCTCGCGTCGCGCAATCGTGCCTGTTTGTCATATCTGTCACGTGGCCGTGGTCTTGATCGTTTTAACATATCCATCACATGACGTTAATTGGCTGGAATATACATGTACATATGGGTATTACATTTCCCAGGCACATGTGACCCATCGACAATCCATTTCACGTGGCCTAATTCATCACATTTCACATTGTCGAGCCAACGAGGTGGCGTAGTTGGCCTAATCTATTACGTTTCACGTTTGACGTAGTAATACGCTTACCTGAGCTAGCTTACGTAGCATTGTTGGCCTAATCTATCACGTTTCATGTCAAATACGTCACGTGACTGTACTGTATTGACTTTAAAAACGTGATAGATTAGGCCAACTACGCTAAAATTTGGCGATACGTCCATTCCAGTCATGTGATGACTTCCCATGCCACTTCTTTGAATGGGAACGCTAAGTTAAGAGAATGATAGTGCCAGACATTGATCTGACACCGGGGAGGGCTATGTTGGTACAGGACATAAACCACAAACATTATTGTGTGGAATGTGACGTTGCAAGGGTTGCGGGGACTGGACATTGACTGGGAGGAGGAACTTGAGGCCGTGAACGTGTTCTGAATTAACGAGAGGCGAGAATGCCGGTGTTTTGGCGCACATATACATGATGGTGGAGCGATGCCCAGTGAAGGGATAGCTTGATGTGCTGGAAGGGTTATATCGAGCGCGGAAGAGAGATATCGGCCAGTGATGTACAAGATGAGCCGGTCCTTGAGGCAAATCACTACATTGCTCACAAGGGGAGCACGGTATTGACTGGGAGGAGAAACTTGAGGCCGTGAATGTGTTCCGCATAAAACGAGAGGCGAGAATGCCGGTGTTTGGCACACAATATACGGCGACGCCCAGTGAAAGGATAGCTTGATGTGCAGGATTGGGTATATCGAGCGCGGAAGAGAGATATCGGCCAGTGATGTACAAGATGAGACGGTCCTTGAGGCGAATCACTTCATTGCTCACAAAATGGAGTACGGTATCTCAAATCTCAAGCCTCTCAAAGTACGCGGTGCTGTGTCATCAGGAAAAGATCCATCTGCTTGAAAATGGCTTAAAAGTCCTTAAAATGGCTTTTTAGCGTTCCAAGAGCTCTCAAGCTAAATAAGCCCATATTTTTTTGTTTTTTGTTTTAAGCATAACTCAGTCAATTCTTGTCCAATTTGCATGCTTGAGGGCTCATTTGAATCGCATTGAAAAGGGCTACGTCATGAATACATAGAATTTGCAATATTCCCACATTTCACCATTTCAAGCTAAATTAAGAGGGAAAAAGCAATGGATCTTTTGCTGATGTGCCTTGTCATCTCAGTCGAACCGAATGAGAGCAACCACCTTCTTGCCTCCTTTCGTCGTTATCGGGTATCGAGATACTATCGGTACTGACAATTGACCGCAGATCAATCATGTACGGGGCGGAAGTGAAATACAGATCAATGGCTCGGCCGTGACGACCTCTAGTCAGATGGAAGGGATTATACATTGCTGAAGACACCCAGTCAGGTCCTTCCCGAACGTGAAACACCAATGGAAATAAGGGCAGGGATGCGACAGAAGGAAGGGATTGTTCATTGCCGAAAGACCTTCCAGAACGTGAAACACCAATGGAAATAAGGGCAAGGATGCGTCAGAAGGAAGGGATTGTTCATTGCCGAAAGACACGCAGTCAGGTTCTTCCAGAACGTGAAAAATCAATGGAAATAAGGGCAGGGATGCGACAGAAGAAATGCATCGTCCATCTGATTCGTCCCGCAATTCGGGCAGTGTTCATATTATTGATCATCAGAACATTTTGGCGGAAGGGAAGTCCGTTGTGAAAGGGGAAGGAGGCTATGAAGGTTCTCAGCAAGTCCGTCGCAATCGGTCTTTGGTGAAACAAAACATCTGATGCATCTGATGCATCCGACGTGTCGCCCGATATTCATCCGAATCCGCCCGCACCCATGTTATGTGTTATATTGCTGTGAACCCCACGGCCGATTGCTTAACTTCTCACTCATCGCCGTCGCCTTGTTACAAGACATCCTTGTGTCCTACTTTTACAGCACT
>WTXE01000735.1:0-10470 GCA_022496225.1 Russula aff. rugulosa BPL654 | reverse complement strand
CTTCGTTTACATCATGGGCTGCTGCTGCGTTCAAAGGCTGCTTGTCAGTGGATATTGCGACAATATCTCTGGAGGCCAGAAAGTCCGATGGCGGCGGAGCACAATTTTTTGGCGCAACATTCGTGGAAACGTGGATTTTCGCAACAGTCCAGTCCGTTCCCCAGGCTATGTCTTCTCGCCTGAACTTATGTTTCCTTATCGTACTAGAATGTTCAAGAACTTCAACCTCAGAACCAATGCGTCTTTATCAGGGTTTTCGTGCAAAGCGCGCGATCAGAACAATGCGGGCTGCAACAGAACCCCTTCCTGACGACCCTGACGACCATCGGGAGGATGAGATACAAGTGACACGAATTCCAGATAGCCCAAAGGTAAGTATCTATCCTGTACGATGTGATGGGGAAAGAAAGCTTGACGCCTCGGTACCAGTATCGTGACCCGCTCTCTGGAGTTTTGGATTATACCGTAGAGGTTCATCCACCTCTGTATGACCGCTCATTTATTTGTACTTAGCAGGCCAAAGAAATGTCGTGAGGACGTCTCAGTGATCGAGGACATCGTTGCCATTGCACATGACGATGACCTTCAATTTATCGAAGGCATGGTATGTCTATGTCAAAATTCCGGAACTTATACCCAAAGTAAACCGTAGTGCGCCTCCCTAGGAATCCCTGACTGCGGATGCAGTAGAGAATTTCTTGCGTGAAAAAACTGCCTTTACTCATTGAGAATGGCGATGTGTCTTGTAACACCGGCCTCCGCATAATCGCATTATGCAGCGCCCGACGTCGGCATCTACGATAGGGTGGATCCAAGACAAGAACACAGCTTTCTTACCCTCTATAGTCTTAATAAGACCGTTTTTGCCACCGCCTCGCTCTCATTTCGCCCCGACACTAGACCATACAGTACTCGGCACCTTCCGGGGCCGTCTTACAGAAGCTTTGGTCAATCCAGGGGCAGACGTGGGGGTAGATACTGATACCAATACCTCCCTTCACACCTCACTTCCTTGATACCTCATTCTTGAGGTATCGACGTCCAACCGAGTGGGTACACCAGAGACAATAAGAGCCTGACTCGCGGAGAGCGGATAGCAGGTCTTGATTATTGGACCCAATTATTGTAGCACTTCGTAAACATGGCTCCCATGCGCCGATATCTACGTGCATGCCCATGTTTGGTGTCGATAAAATCCGATGGGCACCTATGAACTCGCATCGCAATGCCATTTACATTTTTCCGTTCCATAGTATCAAAGTCTACACCGTTTAGTAATTTACAAGGAAGCACGTCACGGTGATGCGAGGGAGTGGAAGAGAAGGCTTCTAGTAACCAGCAAACGCATAAAACCGGAAACGAAAACGATAAATTAAAGAAAGAGGACCAAATGGGAAGTGTTTTTACAGCTTGGGTGATATAAACGAAGGAGATGTCCTGCCTGTGTGTCAAGCGCACGAATAATACGAATAGGCAAAATCGAAACGAGGTTCAGTCAAATGTAGGGTAATGCGGCATGACGAAGTGGGATCCGGTTATATAACCGACTACAAACGACAGAGTTCACGGTTCATCCTTGACGGCGGTTCGAGTGGAAGAAGCAAGGAGGGTGTGCCGAAGTTGGCGGATATTCGAGTATGCAGGGCCCGGGGAAGTTCGATCGTCTCAGGCTCAGCTTGGTCTGATAAATCCTCGCTAGGACCGGCGTCATCATGCTCAATAATATTGACGGGTTGTGATGAGGTGCCTTTACGGGTCGTTGCTGTTGTCGTCGTTGTCGTTGTCGTCGGTGTTGTCGGTGTTTGCGGGTGCAGGATACTATTTGCCACAACAATACTACTGTAGTAGGTACTGTATGTCGAGGCAGCCTCGGACGTCGCTCTGGTAGTCGAATCTGGCAAAGTGCCGGTGTACAGTTCCGGCACGTAGAATTGGGGAAGACCGTGACAATACTCCTCGTCTCCTCCGCGGTTTCGTCACGGCCATCTTGAAGTATGTTGACCGGGCGCTCTTGCGGGTACTAAGACCGTCGCCGAAAGAACCAGAATGCGATTAAACCTAGGACAATTCAGCACCCACCAGGCCGCCTAAAAGAAGAAAAAATAAGTGATGGCCCTGATGATGGGCCCCTTACTGTAAATGGGGTCGAATACAGTACACCGGGTTCTCTCGGACTCCAGACCAGAGAGCAAAACCCCATGTCAATCGCTTCAATATTTCAGCCAACGGGATCTCGCATATATCATCCAAGCCACTTCTCCGGCAGAAGAACGGTGGAAGGAATGAAAAAAGGAGTCACTCATTTCATTGCGAAAAGCATTCCAGAGCACGGTGCTCTGGAATGCTTTTGCAATGAAATGTTTCTCTGGGAGAGGTGACAGTATACGTACCGACAATCGCGCCCGTATTAGTAGTACTATTACGGACCGCCGTTAGCGGTATATGCTCCCAAACACAGCCACATAGTAAACGCGACTGTTGATTCTGCCTCGCCACCCCTAAGTTACCTGCTGCACACTGTAATTGAAATGTCGAATGACTACACAATTTGGTGCTTTGCCAAAGGACACCGCCCCTTCTATGTCACCTGCTCGAATGTGCCCATTGACGGGTTGAAAGAAGTGATTAAAAAAAGGATGGACAACAGCTTTCCCTCCAGAAGCTTCATTCTCTGGAAGGTGTGTTATTTCTGATTCGTTCTGACATTACGGGTGACACCACTTTAGCCTTTGCGGGACATCCCTGTCAAGCCATCTGATAGTCTTGCTGAACGCATTGGAAACCTAGGACTGGATTTTTCGCAATTTGCTAAAAAGTTGGATACAGCAGATCAAGTTGCGGTGGTCTTCCAAAATTTAAATTAAACTCCAGCATCTCTTGATTCTCCTCTGCTTAATGTCATTATCCAACTTCCCGCTGAGAGTAAGTGGCAAGTTGTGAATAGTCACTACCATTCCGCTAATCTCTTGCTCTTGTTACCCTTTCCCCCTTCCACCTTGTCACTTCGCCTTAAACCCTATCCGCTATCGGGCTGCCACTTGTGAATCTTATTGTCGACGTCTCAAACTTTGTCAGCGACAGTCCTTGGCAAGCGGTCTCGTGTTACTGACGACGACTTGGACCTCCCATGGTTAAAGGAGCTCCACGAGAAGATTTGGAATCAAAAAGGGCCGTAGACCGGAAATTTTCCGAAAGGTAAAGGTGACTCAAGCGGATTATGTTGCACCGCAAAAACAGCTAGACTCGGATCGCGACTCGCCAGATTACAATGGCACCGAGTCTGATGTCTCGAGTATCAAGCTCAATTTCCTTCTGTCGCTCGCCCCAGCAGAAGCTTCGTCCACAACAACATCCGACGACAGCGATGATCGAGTAGACAATGACGATGACGCAAGCAACGACTCGGAGGACGATGTTGTACTTAAATCACTCTTCCCATACATTCTCGACTTCTTGGATCTGTCAACTTTGGGTCTCAAGGAGGCGGTGCCGACGCGCTTTCCTTTGCCACTTTTACTTCGTAAAGAGTACAAAGAGATCTCACAGTTGATCAAGGATAAACCTCGAAACAGCGGAGGTTCGGTGCTGGTTAGTGGTCAACCTGGAATAGGTGAGTTTCTTGTCTCCCTGTCTCACAGGATCTAACCATTCTTGCCGATATCAAGCAAGACCGCGTACCTCTACCTTAGGATGGTCGAACATATGATTGAAGGTCGCCCATTCCTGTTCCAATTCCACGGAAGACCACTGTGTATCATGTCGCCGAGGAGGGTGTTGAGGTGGTCCAGTCGTGGTCATCAAAGGAAACAATTGTGGCTTTTGTTGACGGCGATGACGAGAAGAATCACGCACCCAAACGGATGCTCACCCGTCTTTCCTCGGTGCAGTTAATTGTGGCATCATCCCCAAAAGTCTCGTCTGAAAAGTGGATCAAGCAAGCAGGCACGGCTCATTCGTTACCAACTTGCAATTAACCTATGGTCGCAGAAGGAGCTTCTAATAACCGGGTTGGTCTTAGTATTGCTTTTTAACACGCGACTGATGTCTCTCTGTAGGATATTCCTTCATCGGCTTAATCTCCCTTTCAAGTTGCTCAGGGAGTCGACCTTGTATTGCGGTTACAATCCTCGCCAATGCTTTAAGCTTCCTTCATCCGCCGCTAGATTGGACGATATAAAAGATTCTGTCGTGTCTGCGATCGAAGAAGCTGCGATGACGAGCAATTTGTGCAACTGTTTCGCGGCACTCGATCGGGTGCCCTTGACGTCTCCCATAGGATTTTTCAAATTTTCCATCCAATGGAAAACGGTTACTCTCAGGCTGCCAGTTTGAACCAGTCTCGCGATGGGCTTTGGATTTTTGCTGCGGCATTACGAAGATCGGAAATCTGATGCGGCCGCTGACTTCTACTACAGTATTTCAGGGATGTCGGACGCAGCGTCGCTCCAGGGTCATCTATTTGAAAGGCAGGTATTGAACCACTTGGGTGACATCGCCAGCATTCCTGCCAAATCCACGTTTGATTCGTGGGTTGACCGACTCCAACCTAACGAAGTGGACCTGTCATGGAGCCATTCGACGTATCACCTTCGACGAATCGACAATTTTCAATGAACTCACCGAAGCGGTTAGGAACCGAAGCCAGTCCATTTGGTGCCTTCAGCTCGTAACTTTGCGGCCGTTGATTCGATCCTCTACGACCCGGACGACCCGACGCAGTCCTAACCTGTATCCAAATCACGATGAATACGATGAAGCACCCTATTGCTGTCAGCGGTCTTAAGCTCATTCAACGCTGGCTCAAACGTGAATCATCACTTGATGGTCTCCGCCCACAAAAAACCAGGCCGTGGCGCTTTTTATTTGTTGTGCCATCAGACGACGCGTCTAATTCAAATCGCAAAGGTTCATAGGAGATACTCGCACCGGCGAATGGGCCGGAAAGGTGCATCAATATGTATTAGGGTTGAGAGAGCAAACTATATTCGGGAGAAGTTCCGATTCGATCGTACAGCATGCATCCACCTCGAAACAGAGGGACCGGTGTTGAATATCTGTCTTTGACCCCAGATGTTGGACGCATAATCTTTTCTCTGGGTCCTAGAATTTGGCCTAGACGCAGTAGTTCAAGACAAATGGGAGGCACAGGATTAAATGTTCGACTTGAGAGAAGGGAGAGTCAGATACAAGTTACTAAATTCCATGTGCTTTCCTCCTGGTTTCTGTACTCTAGAATGGTCCACTTTGTTTACAATAATAATATAACATCTATTGCCTGATCCAAGATAATGCTACAAATATCAGTCCAGATGAAAAGTATGCGCATATACTCACCTACCAATCCGCCGGGCCGACAGATCCGCCATCTCATCGCACCAAGCCAACCCCAATTTTTTTATATCGCTTAGATCCTTTGATATGGCACAAAGTTCCAGATTTTTTTTGTGATATTCCAGTAGCATCAAGGATTCTCTACACAACCTCAAGTTTTTGTACAAGAAGAATGGAAGATGTGAGAAATATATGACAATTAAAAAGTTCACTGATACCATTTGCGGAAATACATTTTGTATTTGTTTGTCCGGGCCTTTCGCAAATAACAAAATCAGCAGCACACGTCACGCCTCACAATCCTTTCTTATTACATTGCAGTATACGAGCCAACGAGGTAGCATACAGTATGCCAGTGTTGTATGTTTACCTGAGCTTTTAAGCTTTATATAAGCGTAGATGGCCAATCCTTGGGCCAATCATATTATGTTTCACGTTTCAAGAATGATATTGTAAATCGGATGTGCGGGAGGAGAGAAGTAGGTAATAGTGTGCAGAGGGAATTTACACATCGACACCTGAGAGCGGTTTGGTTTAGGCAGGCATGATGCGCTTGACGTGAGACACTTTCAGAACCGTGGCAACAAAAAGGTTTGGATGCTTTTTATTATATACTCAAAGTCTTGTACAGCTAAAAGGTGCTAAAACAATGATGACGCAAGCGTCGTAAAGAAAAGAAAACCACGACACAAGCAAAATATGCCGACGTCTGGTATTAGGTGACCGTACTAAGGGTATCGGACTGATGTCCGTGATGCGACCGAGCTGCAAGCTCGGACTTGGCGCTGTAAATATATTCTACTCTAAATTGTCAGCCCGGATCAGTCCCAGTCCAAGAAACATAAATATTCCATCATGGCATCGTCCCGATTCTATCAGAACTTCTCACCTGAACGAGATGATCTAGTAGTCGATAGTCAGTTCACATCACAAAAGCATCTGCCCAATGCCTCAATACGCCCTCTCCGATCCTATGGAACTCGTAGTTTTGGATGTCGCGCGCAATGATCGTCGCATGTGAGTTGCACATCAGGGATGAACACGAGTTCCTTCTTGAGTTGCGGCAGTGCATTCAAACTGCTGCCATTCTTCTCTGGGCAGGGGTAACGCGCGGGGTCTCCTTCGACCAGGTGACGTAATGGAGACGGGAGGGTCATCAACAATATCAACACAACCACGATATGCTCGACCTGGCGCTCGTGCTGCCCAACGATATGAACAAGTCGCTGGGTCGCTGAAGGATCAGCCTCTAGAAGCTTGATCCGGGAACGGGAACGACGTGAGAGATGGAGACTGACGACTCCCAAGCAGATGAATCCAGGGAAGAGAATCGGGAGCAAGGCAAGTGCAACCTGTCAGAGGGTCAATGAATGGCTCATCTCCGTAACGATCAGGTGTACTCTTACATGTTGAATGGAAGGGTCCTTGAAGGGGGCGGAAGGGGTGGTTGTAAGACTTGATCCACTCCCAAGTGAAAAGACGGGTAGTTTGGGTTCGGGGGGGGGGTGTCAGGTATGGAGAAAGATTTGATGATTGGGAAGTATTTGTCGTCATAGTCCCTAGTAGAGAGTCAGCCTGAATATTGGTGGACTGCAAATCAACATACACTGTAAGCCCGTCAGCAGGATAGTTGAGGAAAGGGTCATCGAGATCCACATATGCAGTCATGTAAGGAACTGTCAAATCGTTGACACTGTATACGCAATGAATCACCGCTCATGTTCTGGCTGATGACGAGAAGACCTACGCATTCGCGTATATTCGAATATGGGGGAATAGCTTGAGACCTTTATAGAACACGTGTTCTGGGCTGACTATCAGCAAGCAAGTAGCGGCCAAGGGAAGACTCCTCACCTGGATCTGCCATGACTTCTAACAGAGTTTTCCCCGTCTTGGACCATTTATCCGTACCGCAGAACTGTTCCCCAGTTCTACTGAGAAACCTGGGGCCGAGAAATGAACCGAGTCTTGAGAACAATGAAGGATAGCGAAGTAGTCCAATGTGTGGGGTTGCTATGGTATTAAAATTGACTGGTGTGACGGTGGCGAAGAAGTTGCGCTGATGGAGAATGCTTATGAAGAGCAGATTCCAGTTAGATGATGAAGGAAATGAGTCGACAAGACACACCCAACAACATAGCGGGCCAGCAATCCTCCCAAGCTGTACCCTGTAATAGAAAAGCGGACTACATTTCTGCCATCACTCTCTAGTTTCTCAATTTCCTGAAGAATCTCGGTAGCAACCCGCTCGCCGCCCCAGTCGATGCCATCATAGGTACCTTCATCCTTGTTGGTCTCTGGCATCATAACGTGAAGTGTCGTACCATCCTGGTCAAGCGAGATTTGGTGGATACGTGTCTCCTTCATGATGCGGTTCATAGAGGCGAGATGTGAGGGGTTTCCCCACATGCCGTGAATGAGAACGAGTAGGTGGACATTGTGGGTTGATTCTGTCGACATGGCTTTTGAGACGGGAAACCGGACGATGTAACATTACTACGATGGCAATAGGGGAGCTCACGGCTGGCGCATCTGGTGCGACCATGTGTCGCATGTGAGCATCCTCGCATGTGAGTTCCGCATACCCGCTGCGCACATGCCCATTCGTGACAGTTTGTCACACCTGTCAAGCATATTGTGACGTCGCCATTTTCCTCTTCGATACACTGCACGATCACACCGATCGTCGTTTATCCCACATGTGATGCATGTGATGTTCCACCTCAGGCTTCATTTTCGTGTTCTCAAGTGTTGTGTCTTCCATTAATTCTCGTCCTCGGTTCCTTCCGGCTTGTTCCCACGTCACTTCAGTGACGCGCGCGTTGCCGCGCGTTGCGCTGCTCATTCGTAATTCAACGCTAAACTCGCACTTGTTTGGTCTGATATCATTTGTAAAACATGTTTTATGTTCATTGGGTGGTTGAATTGTCTCGTCTGGGTCCTAGGTGAGGAATTATTCTCCTTGCCCTGCGTGGGAAAACCGCCCATGGTGGTGGTAACGGTCCAAGAATCCCATTAGTGGCTTTATATTATTGGAGACTATCAGGCGGGCGGCGCTCCGACGCAGATGCACGCCTAGCCCGACGTGTTCCTTACACGACCGCATCAGATTTGGTATTTTCGTAATAATATCCAAAGCCCACGCGAGACAGGTTTTCCAGGTTGACCACTAATCAGCACCGAACCTCCGCTGTTTTGAGGTCGATCCTTGATCAACTGTGAGATTTCTTTGTACTCTTCACGAATAAAAAGTGGCATAGGAAAGCGCGTCGGCACCGACTCCTTGAGCCGCAAAGTTGACAGATCCAAGAAGTCGAGAGTGCATGGGAAGAGTGATTTAAGTACAACATCGTCCTCGTTGCTTGCGTCCGAGTCATCGTCATCGTCTACTCGATCATCGCTGTCGTTGGGATGTTGTTGTGACGAATCGTCTGCTGGGGCGAGCGACAGAAGGAAATTGAGCTTGACACTCGGCGAATCGCGACCCGAGTCTAGCTGTTTTTGCAGTGCAGCATAATCCGCTTGAGTCACCTTTACCTTTCGGAAAATTTCCGGTCTACGGCCCTTTTGATTCCAAATCTTCTCGTGGAGCTCCTCTAACCATGGGAGGTCGTCGTCGGTGACACGAGATCGCTTGCCAAGGACAGTCGCTGACAAAGTTTGAGACGTCGACAATAAGGTTCACAAGTGGCAGCCCGATAGCGGATAGAGTTTAGGTGGGGAAGTGACAGGGTGGAAGGGGAAAGGGTAACAAGGGCAAGAGATTAGCGGAATGGTATTGACTATTCACATCTTGCCACTTACTCTGAGCGGGAAGTTGGATAATGATATCAAGCTGAGGAGATGCTGTAGTTCGATTTAAATTTTGGAAGACCACCGCAACTGATTTTGTTTCATCCAACTCTCAGCAAATTGGAAAAATCCGATCCTAGGTTTCTAATGCGTTCAGCAAGACTATCAGATGGCCTGACAGGGATGTCCTCCAAAGGCTAAAGTCGTGTCACCCATAATGTCAGAACGGATCACAGAATTAAAAATAACACACCTTCCAGAGAATGAAGTTTCTGGAAGGAATGTCGTCCATCCTTTCTTTGATCACTTTTTTCAACCCGTCAATGGACATAGACATATCGAGCAGAAGACTCGAAAGATCTTTGTCTCCTTCGGCAAAGCACAAAGTGCGTAGCTATTCGACATTTCAATTGCAGATGTGCGTTAGGGTTCAGTACTGTAGGGGTGGCGGGCGGAATCAATGGTAGCGTTTACTATGTGGCTGTGTTTGGGGTTGTTCGGCTCTGACCCATCTATTACGACCCTCAGTACTATACAAAGATATGTACCTAGACAGAGACGACTAGGGACAGTATCATAGTCCAGTCCATGGTACATAGAGGGCAGACACTTACCCCTCAGTACTCCTAGAGGAGACAGACTGAGGGAAGTGACATCGTCGCGATATATGTCGTACATCACGTGAGATCACAGACAAGGGTCGTGACCTCAACGTGTGCATAATGATCAGAAAATATGAATGTGCTTCCTTCCCAATTCTGTACTCTAGAATAGTCTACTTTGTCGACAATGATGATACTATCTAATGTCTGACCTGAGATAATGTTACAAATGTCAGTCCAGATGAAAAGGACGCATAGGGAACTTGATTCTCTTTCCGGAGCGCCTGTGGAAAGTGAACTGGCCCTTCTTCAAGCTACCCTGATACGTGAGCTGACCAAAGTGTCCATCCTCGAGCTTAAATGCCCGAGCAACTAGGAGCACCGTTGCTGCTGGAACAAGCTGCCACGTGCACAAGGACATCAAGCTCCGCCGACTCGCAAGGTATGCACAAACACCATCGAGGAGCAGTTGCACCGCATTGTTCTTGATGGCCCTGAGGAATGGGAGAGAACTTGAGAGACGGTCGCCCGCATGATTCGCCGATGCGAGTTGTTTGGTCTGATATCATTTGTAAAACGTGTTTTATGTTCATTGGGTGCACCATAATACTGTTCCCCGGTTCTACTGAGAACCCATGCGAGTGTCACTCCATCCTGCTCAACCAAGTTGTGGTCTCCTTCATGATGCGAGATGTGACGGTCTACCCACATACCGTGGATGAGGAGTACAGAGATCATGAGGCAT
>WTXE01000734.1:0-10478 GCA_022496225.1 Russula aff. rugulosa BPL654 | reverse complement strand
ACACAAAAGTCGATTTCACGTCTGGAATAGTTGAGGTCTGGGCTGGACTCACTTGGAATCAAGTGTATGCGACACTTGAACCAACTGGAGAGTGAACGTCGTTGGGGCGTGTACTGTGGCCTGTTGATGGGTCAACACCTGATGGAGGTGAGTGTCTTCCATCGTTCGAGAGCTGTATCTCAGATAGTTTCAGGCTATCCGTATAAGACAAGGTAGTATGGACTAACCTAACCGTCGGTAACGTTGCCGAATATAATTTTTTCTTCCAAATAGAACAATCATAAATCTGTCTTCAAACGAAGACGATCTTTGGACTGGATTGAGAATACGGGAAAAGCTCCATACAAATTGGTACGGCCTCCAATCGAAGAGAAGGCCCCATAATTTCGTACGCTATCAGTTGTAGCGAGAGAGAATTTGATGGCTTGTTGACCATTGATAGGGAAATCGTGACGAGGTTCATTCTTAAAGCCCAACCTCAAACTGACATATGCGTAATGTTGACCAGGATGATTTACAGAATTGAATTTTGGACGCTTACGCTAATTCCAGCAGGGAGACTTGCTTTTCTTCTCCGGGGACAAATCAGATGCAGTCCAAAAGCGCCTTTCTAATTCCAACGGAAGAATGATACCAGGGCTACTATTGTTGTGGCTCTGACTTATTCTTCGGGTCAGATGTGGCTTGTCATGATGACGTCCACCATCGAATAGTTGTCCATTGCTGTTGCTATGTTCTATGGGGCGCCCGGTCCTTCGGGAGTATTCGACGAGCTCTTGTCGATCCCTGCAGCCGGAAGGAACGTGTCAACACGATCATCCTTCGACCTTATTTTCAAAGTATGGATCTTCTGGCCATTTAACGGCACGGCTTTCCGTAAATGGTTCAGGTTGTTATGTGTAGACCACATACTGATCTGGCGTGCTTGGCATCTCTTCAATGTTACTCCGTCACCCAATACGCGTCTGCTGTTTCGACGTATTTGCAACTCAGACCAAGATACACGCTAAGACCAGAATGTGACTGCATTCTCAGTTCCGGGGAAGGCGCTCTAGACGAAAATGCGACCATATCCTCAACGTTGAACCCTTTGACAATGGTTTCTTCTTGACCGTTCACACGCTATTTTCCCTTTTCTCCTCAATATCTGTGGTCCAACGCCTCGCTCGATGGAACATGGCTTCTGCGCTACGCAACATGTCAGACACGATCCGCGTTGCTGCTCGATCTTGCGGGATGAGTAGGATGTACCAAGTGCGGCAACGTATGTGAATTACGCGCTTTTTGGAACTCCGCGGGGACGTGTATAGTGGGAACCTGGGAGGTCTCGGAATATCAAAGCTGCGGTTGATCCAGAAGATGTGTTGGGCCTTGATATTCAAGCTATTAAAGAGTTGATGTGTGCATCTGTAGAAATATCCCATGTGGTTAAAAAAAATCGGTTATGATCGACTCGGAGATCGACGGATCACCCAATGCAACCACAATTAATCGTCTCGACGGTGAAGCCGGTCAAGACCTTGATCTTCATTTTCAATTCGATTGTTGCTCGCACTTGAGTAGAGTGGTCAGAGAACATGTCGCAGATATAGGTTACTAGGGTCACTGACAGTATCTGCCTACACGAGTCCCACTTGTGCCAGACAG
Source organism: Russula aff. rugulosa BPL654 (assembly GCA_022496225.1). Taxonomy (NCBI): domain Eukaryota; kingdom Fungi; phylum Basidiomycota; class Agaricomycetes; order Russulales; family Russulaceae; genus Russula; species Russula aff. rugulosa BPL654. Next base: position 8,831 of record WTXE01000734.1, on the reverse strand, counting down.
CGCTAGGCCGCCGGCGCGCCGCATTATTTAGTCACCGTATCTTCTTACTGTAAATGACGACTCCGACAATTGATCGAGTTCCCATATACTGTATCAGCCAAATTTGATGATCTGAAAATAAGGCCTACTGGCCGCACTAATAGAAGCCTATTAGAAAGTAACTTGTCTCATGTTATTAATAAACGCTGTGATCGTTAATTGCCGTACGCGTGGCAGACTGGCATGTCTGAAGCGGATTTCAAGCCTTCCAGTCCCTGAAAAATGACGTGAGCTTCTGTCAAAAATTATCATCCGCGGGAAGAAATGAGTCCGAAAAGCAAAAACTGAAGAATTATGCTCGTCTGAGGGTGCCGTCCCACACCCATTGTCCTGAGTGAGTGAAAGCTGCACTACAGTACTGAAGGCAACCATCGGCCCAAACAGTGACAAATACCAGTCAGGCGATCGCTTAGGAATCGCGGATCCGACCCCTTCTGGAGGGCCAATCTGCAGTGTGGCATAAGCTAAGTTTAATCCTTGCATAGGAATAGAAGACGTTCTGTTCGTTAAATTTTCTTTTGACTCTGAATACTCTACTAGTACTGAACCATCTCGCCAGCTCGTTCATGCGATGCACCCGGTGCACGCTGTGAAACTGAAAGACTTTGTCAGCCTGGGCAGCCACTTCGGCATCGAGTTTCGTGCGACATTCGGCCTCACAACCTCACGCGCCTCACGCGCGGCGGTGACGCGTCTGTGTTATGTCATGCCTTTCTCTGTCTCCTTCCGTCTCCTTCCGGGTTCTTGGAATAAATTTCTTCCTAACACCGTGACCGCTCTCCTTCGTTTCCTAGCTGGGAGAAGACGCCCCTGAATTTTGATTTATTTCCCTGCGGCGCCCGTTATAAAAACTAGACGATTACAGTGGCTACTCATACTTGAGGTTCCGTACCCCGAGGCACACGCGAATATATTAAAAAAAAGAGCTGAACAATTTAACACGATATGATTCGGCCTCGGTGTCTGTCCTGACGATGTCAATACAGAATTTTACAATATAAAGGCCCTCGCCTATCCATTGGTTGCTGTTTTATCCCTACAGGCATTCGCTCATGGCTTTAGCAACGCTGCTTTTCTGCAGTTTTTCTATATCAATCCTTTCATATGGCCTACCAGGAGCCGCACAGGGGCCTTCCGGACTCCAATCTACATGCGATCAGATTGCAGCGGCCATCTCCGGTGCTTCACAAGTATTTTTCCCCGGTACGTGCGCCATGTATCATTTGCCATGTCGCAAAACTGATCAATGTCCAAGCTTCACCAAGTACTCGTCAGACATTTACCATGCTTCCAATTTGAGCTCTCAGGTATCCGCTTGTTCGGTTGAGCCAGGCTCGGCCGAGGACGTGAGTAAGATTGTAAGCCACCCTAATTCGATGCGCCACGTTTTCCTCACTCATATTTTTATAGCTACGTATCCTAGGACCAAGCCGAACCCCTTTCGCAGTGAAAGGCGGAGGACACGCCACCAACCCGGGATTCTCCTCCTCCAGAGGAGTACAGATCTCAATGATACGCTTCAACGGCACAAAAGTCGACTCCACATCTGGAACAGTTGAGGTCGGGGCTGGACTCACTTGGGGTCAAGTGTATGACGCACTTGATCCCACTGGAGTGAACGTCGTAGGGGGACGTGTTCCGGACGTCGGTGTTGCAGGGCTGACACTTGGTGGAGGTGAGTATCTCCCGTAAATCGGAGAGCTGAATCTCAGATGTTTCAGGCTATTCATTCAAGTCAAGTCAGTATGGACTTGCGGTTGACAACGTCGTCGGATATGAGCTTGTTCTTCCAAACGGAGCTGTTATTTGTGTGACGTCAAAGGATGAAGATCTCTGGTTTGGATTGAGGGTAAGTAGAAAGTCTCGATACAGATTTGATTCGCTAAGTATATCCAACCAATTGCAGGGAGGCTCCAATAACTTTGTACGCTATCAGTCCTCAAGAAGGGCCATTCTCATGGGCTGTTGGCAATTGATAGGGAATCGTGACTAAGTTCATTTTAGAGTCTCACCCTCAAAGCGAAGTATGGGTAAGTTGACCAGAATGATTCACAGTGGACAACCCACTTGAAATCTTGCAGGGAGGCATTCGCATCTACGCCGAGAACCAACTGGATGCAATCAAAGACGCGCTTGTCACATTCCAACAGAAGAGTGATACCAAGGCCGCCCTTTTGCCTACCATGAGCTATACTTCCGGCCAGGTGAGCCAGTGTCCCGCCAACGCGAAATCATTGTTGGTTCAAACTAATCATTAACAGTTAGCAGTTCTTATGATTTATTTTTATGATGCGCCCACTCCTTCGGAAGTATTCGAGGATTTTTTGGCGATCCCTGCTGTCGCGGAGGATGTGTCAACCAGATCGTTCACCGATCTGGTCCACATCCTGGGTCCTCAGGTCCTGGCTGACGACGTTCGGTCAGTAGTATAGTCCGCCGTATGGTTGAATATAGGCTGATCTGGCATGCTTAGGGTCTTTTATGATTGTGCCCCGGTCACTAATTACTCACCTGCTGTCTTTGACGTATTCGTGAACCAGACCAAGGTGAGTCCCTCTGGGGCTTGCGATACCTTGAGACCGGAATGTGAATACTGTACATTTTCAGTTCTGGGGGGCTCAATACCCAAACGTCACCCTGACCGTAGCCCTTGAGCCTTTCGACAGTGGCCTCTTTACACACGGGAGCGGGTCTGCATATCCACCTGACCGTTACACACGTCATCCTCCTTCTAATATTTGGATTCGAGTGGTCCTGACCCATCGCTCGACACAATTATGGCTCCCACGCTGCCGCTCAATCTCAAGCGCGATCCGCGCTGTTGCCCTTGCGGATGGGCAAAATGTATCTCAAAGCAGCGAAATACCCGAATTATGCGATTTTTGGAACACCGCTAGAGGACATATATGGTGGGAATGTGGAGAGACTTCAGGATATCAGAGAGGCGATTGATCCAGAAGACGTGATGGGTCTTGCAGGAGGTTGGAAATTCTAGGATTGAGATGCGTAGCTGTAGAAATACCAGGGGGTCAAACAATCCTCCATTTCCGTGGCGATGACGGTAATTTGGACTTGGATCGACGATGCGCTTTTGCAGGAACTCGAGCAGTCAGAGAACATATGGAGACGCATACATGTCGCATGAATGCACAAGGGTTACCAGATATATGAAACTAATGAGGCACATTCCTTTACTTACTCCGTCTGGCTGGGGTTCTGACGACATAGATCCTACTCTCGGAGTACAGTAGAACGACTTTGGGCCAACGTTGCACTGCTTTCACCCGGGGAATGGGCACACGTCGTTTTGCACCATCAGCTTCTATTATCATGATTCAACAAAAGACGAACGAGACTTATCCTCTCTGCCTGACGCGCTCCACTTTGGCATCAGAGTCGCGGAGTATTGCGAAGATGATCGCCGTGATCGCCTTCAGAAATAATTATTCTGTCCATGGTGATGCCGCGGGTGATAGTTTGCCGTATGCGTGGCATTGACGACAGCCCCTTCAGCAACCAAACAAGGCGCAGATAGAACTATGAAGGATGATCTTGTCGGCCGTAGACTTATAGTTGAGGATCCGCGGTTCAGTATCACCTCCGTTCCTTTTGCGAGATCACAAATCTGAACGAGTGGCGTGTCTGAAGTGGATTTCACGCAATTTCACGCCTCCCCGTCCCCAAAAATGTCGTGAGCTTCTGTCGGGATCATCAGAAGGATCCTCCGCGGGAAAAAAAAAGACTCCGAAAAGCAAAAACTGAAGAATTCTGATTACGAGACAAAGTGAATAATTTTGGATGAATGGTCGCCGTCACGGCGTGAAACTCGAAATTTATTTATGATGTCCTAAGTTGTGTACGTGCGTGGCCATCGAAGTCGAATCGTGCTCGACTGACAGAAATAAGAGGGCTGTATTGGAATGAAGAAACGAGCAGAGCAAGAAAAGGATCGGACTAAGAATGGCCGGGTGCGAGAACCGGGAGGAATGCGACTTCTACCGGCTGCCCCACGTTACATTATCATGTCATGCCTTCCCTGTCTTCTTCCTTGAATAAAAAAAAATTATTCCTGCCAATTTTCTCCTTTGTTTCCTAGCCGGGAGAAGACTCTCCTGGGTTTTATTTCCCTGCTGGACAATTCCAGTGCTACCTGAGGTTCTGTACCCCGAGGTACACGGAAGAATTCTGCAGTATAAAGGCCCTCGCCTATCCATTGGTTGCCGTTTATCCCACAGTTAACGACCATGGCTTAGCAGCGTTACTTTTCTGCAGTTTTTCTCTATCAATCCTTTCATATGGCATACAAGAAGCCGCACAAGGCCCTCCGAACTCCAAAGTACATGTGATCAGATTGCAGCGGCCATCTCCGGTGCTTCACAAGTATTTTTCCCTCGTATGTGCGCCATGTATCATTTGCCATGTCGCAAAACTGATCAATGTCCAAGCTTCAACCGAGTACTCGTCAGACATTTACCATGCTTCCAATTTGAGCTCTCAGGTATCCGCTTGTTCGGTTGAGCCAGGCTCGGCCGGGGACATGAGCAAGATTGTAAGCCATCCTAATTCGATGCGCCACGTTTTGCTCACTCTCATCTTTATAGCTACGTATCCTAGGACCAAGCCGAACCCCTTTCGCAGTGAAATGTGGAGGACACGCTACCAACCCGGGATTCTCCTCCTCCAGAGGAGTACAGATCTCGATGACACGCTTCAACGACACAAAAGTCGATTCCACATCTGGAACAGTTGAGGTCGGGGCTGGACTCACTTGGGGTCAAGTGTATGACGCACTTGAGCCCACTGGAGTGAATGTCGTAGGGGGGCGTGTTCCAGATATCGGTGTTGCAGGGCTGACACTTGGCGGAGGTGAGTATCTCCCGTAATTGGAGGGCTGAATCTCAGATGTTTCAGGCTATTCATTCAAGTCAAGTCAGTATGGACTTGCAGTTGACAACGTCGTCGGATATGAGCTTGTTCTTCCAAACGGAACTGTCATTAATGTGACATCAAATGATGAAGATCTTTGGTTTGGATTGAGAGTAAGTAGAAAGTCTCGATACAGGTTCGATTAGCTAAATACATCCAACCAATCGCAGGGAGGCTCCAATAACTTTGTACGCTATCACTGGCAGTTCTCAGCAAGGGCCATTCTCATGGGTTGTTGGAATTGATAGGGAATCGTGACTAAGTTCATTTTAGAGTCTCACCCTCAAAGCGAAGTATGGGTAAGTTGACCAGAATGATTCACAGTGGATAACCCATTTGAAATATTGCAGGGTGGCGTTCGTCTCTACGCCGAGAGCCAACTGGATGCAATCAAAGACGCGCTTGTCACATTCCAACAGAAGAGTGATACCAAGGCCGCCCTTTTGGTTATTATGGGCTATACTTCCGGCCAGGTGCGCCAGTGTCCCGCCAACTCGAAATCACTGTTGGTTCAAACTGATCATTAACAGTTCTCATTTCTTCTGATTTATTTTTATGATGCGCCCACTCCTTCGGAAGTATTCGAAGATTTCTTGGCGATTCCTGCTACCACGGGGAATGTGTCAACCAGATCATTCTCCGACCTCCTCCACAGTCTGGGTCCTCAGGTCCTGGCTGACGACGTTCGGTCAGTAGTACAGTCCGCTGTATGGTTGAATATAAGCTGATCTGGCATGCTTAGGGTCTTTTATGACTGTGCCCCGGTCACCAAATACTCGGCTGTTGTTTTTGACACATTCGTGAACCAGACCAAGGTGAGTCCCTCTGGGGCTTGCGGTACCTTGAGACCGGAATGTGAATACATTCTCAGTTCTGGGGGGCTCAATACCCAAACGTCACCCTGATCGTAGCCCTTGAGCCTTTCGACAGTGGCCTCTTTACACACGGGAGCGGGTCTGCATATCCACCTGACCGTTCACACGTCATCCTCCCTTCTAACGTTCTCTTCGAGTGGTCTGACCCATCGCTCGACACAATTATGGCTCCCACGCTGCGCTCCATCTCAAGCGCGATCCGCGCTGTTGCCCTTGCGGATGGGCAAAATGTGTCTCATGCAGCGAAATACCCGAATTATGCGCTTTTCGGAACACCGCTAGAGGACATGTATGGTGGGAATGTGGAGAGACTTCGGAAGATCAGAGAGGCGATTGATCCAGAAGACGTGATGGGCCTTGCAGGAGGTTGGAAATTCTAGGATTGACATGTGTAGCTGTAGAAATACTAGGGGGTCAAACAATCCTCCATTTCCGTGGCGAAGACGGTAATTTGGACATGGATCGTCGATGCGCTTTTGCAGGAACTCGAGCAGTCAGAACATATGGAGACGCATACATCTCGCATGAATGCACAAGGGTTACCAGATATAGAAATTAATGAGGCACGTTCCTTTATTTACTCCGTCTGGGGTTCCGGAAAACACGCGCCGACATAGATCCTATGGGGGTAGAAAGGTGCCACGAGACCTTGGACTAATGTAGCACTGTTTTTTTCACCCGAGGAATGGGCACACGTCGTTTTGCATCATCGGCTTCTCTTGTCATGGTTAAACAAATGACTAACGAGGCTTATCATCTCTGCTTGACGATCTCCAATTTGGCATCAGAGTTGCAGACTCGGAGTATCACGAAGACAATCGCTGTTATCGAATTCAGAAATAATTATTCTATAATTCAAGGCGGTGATGATACTTTGGGACAAAGGGACTTGAGATCGACCATCGGAGAGGGCCCAGGCCCGGCAGAGAAGTTTTTTTCAAAAGCTCTGGTTTAATATATTGAAGACAGCAAGTCAGTGCCAAGCCGCCAATAGTCTCCCAACCTTGGAAACTCAAAGATTGACCCGTTTCAAATGATATCAGCGCCCTTAAGATTGTCCAGATCGTTAGCCATCCGGTCTGCAAGAGCTCATAATATGGACGCATTGACTCGAGGAACTCACCTACCTCTCCAATTGCATACACAGTCGCTGCAATGTGAAGAGGAATGATCGAAATGTCCATGGCACGGATGTTCGTAGTCCCGTATACCTGAAGTCCGAACCAGCGTATGTGCAGATAGAGAAGGGTGACATCGTAGACTCCCCTTGAGTTTATTGTCGACGACACCACCATCCTGTCGAGGGAGCATCGAGAAAGATCCGACTGTATCTAGAAAGCGGTTAGGGTCTCTGTATCTGTCAACACGAGTCTCACTTGTGCCAGACAGGCGCTATGCATCATTTAGTCACGCGTCTCCTTAAATGACGACCCCGACCATCGAGTTCCTATCTACTGTCCCAGCCTGTAATGATCTAAAACTAAGACATACCGGTTAAGTTATTAGAATCAGAAGGCGACTTGTCTTACGAGTGTTAGTTGCCGTATGCGCGGCATTGACGATAACCCCTTCAGATAGAACTATGAAGGAAGGTCTTGTCGGTTCACTCGGTTGTAGACTTGTTAAGGATCCGCGGTTTTGTATCACCTCCGTCTCTTTTGCGAGATCACAAATCTGAACGAGCGGTGTCTGAAGTGAATTTCAAGCCTCCCAGTCTCCGAGAAATGTCGTGAGCTCCTGTCGGGAATCATCAGAAGGGATCCTCCGCGGGGAAAAAAAAACTCCGAAAAGCAAAAGCCGAGGAATTCTGATTACGAGACAAAGTGAACAGGTACGCTCGTGGGTGCCATCCAACACCCATTGTCCTGAGCTGAGTGAAAGGTTTCATCCAAAGAATTTTGGACGAATGGGCACTTCACGTCGCCTGAGGCTCGCACAACTTTGATGGTTTAGAGTGCGTTCGGCGCACTTTTTGTCACGCGCGACACCAGCCAAAAAAATGATTGAGAAATTGAGTGGCAAAATGTGGCAAAACGTCCGTTCGGGACAGTTTTCGCACTCTAAAAAAAATTGCGGCAGAGCGCGAAAACACGGCCTAAAATGGAAAATCTGAGAAACAGGTCAAGACCTGTTTTTATGTTCGCTGCCGCAATCGCGTGACGTGATTGTGACGTCCCGTTACAGCTCTGTAACACTGTACATACATTATCTAGATTAGCGATCACGGCATTTGCCGATATCAGCAGCCACGCGCGCATGCTCATCACTGTAACGTCACACCGGCTTGACACCGTTCACGTGTTGTAGCACTTAGTCACATCAGCAAAAGATCCATTTGCTTTTTTCCTCTTAATTTAGCTTGAAATGGTGAAATGTGGGAATATTGCAAATTCTATGTATTCATGACGTAGCCCTTTTTAATGCGATTCAAATGAGCCCTTAAGCATGCAAATTGGACAAGAATTGACTGAGTTATGCTTAAAACAAAAAACAAAAAATATGGGCTTATTTAGCTTGAGAGCTCTTGGAACGCTAAAAAGCCATTTTAAGGACTTTTAAGCCATTTTCAAGCAGATGGATCTTTTCCTGATGCTTGGCAGTACTTGGCCGTTGGCCTAGTTTCTTTCTGCTCCATACAACAATATGCGATGCGATGATCATCACAACCATGTACAGTGATAGCACTTTTTTCACACTGCCATGTTGTCACTGTTGTAATGCTTGTCATAGCTCGAGACTGTTTAGCCAAAAGGGAAAATTGACTCGTATTGGGCGTTCGGGTAAAATTTTGTTCTCGAATTTACAGAAACGCTGCCGCTGTCGCGCACCCTGGCGAGTGCGGAAACTTGCGACAGAATTCCGCACTCGAAAAGGCGCCGAACGCACTCTTAAAGCAAATATTCGGCCCAACAGTGACAAATACCAGTCGTCCGCCTCACAGGCCTCACAGGCCTCACCGGCCTCACCCCTCGCGCGGCCACTGGCAGGCTC
>WTXE01000733.1:0-10608 GCA_022496225.1 Russula aff. rugulosa BPL654 | reverse complement strand
GCAACACATCGTCTCAGGTTCAAAGGATCGAACAATTCGTGTGTGGAATGCCATAACGGGAGAGATGGCGGCAGGCCCTTACTGGACACACAAACCGGGTCCACTCTGTGGCATTCTCGCCAGATGGCCAACACATCGTCTCAGGTCAAAGGATAAAACAATTCGTGTGTGGAATTCCATGACGGGAGAGACGGCGGCAGGCCCCTTCACTGGACACACAAACGACATCATGTCCGTGGCAATCTCGCCAGATGGAAAGCACATTGTTTCAGGTTCTTATGATCGAACAATTCGTGTGTGGAATTCCATGACGGGAGAGACAGTGGCAGGCCTTTCACTGGACACACAAACGCCGTCCCGTCTGTGGCATTCTCGCCAGATGGCCAGCACGTCGTCTCAGGTTCAGACGATGGAACAATTCGTGTGTGGAATGTTATGACGAGAGAGACGGCGGCGGACCTTTCACTGGACACACAAGGGTCTGGTCTGTGGCATTTTCTCCAGATGGCCAACACATCGTCTCAGGTTCAGACGATCAAACAATTCGTGTGTGGAATGCCATAACGGGAGAGTTGGCGGCAGGCCCTTTTACTGGACACACAAACCGGGTCAACTCTGTGGCATTCTCGCCAGATGGCCAGCACATCGTCTCAGGTTCAGAGGATAAAACAATTCGTGTGTGGAATTCCATGACGGGAGAGACGGCGGCAGGCCCTTTCACCAGACACACATCTCTTGTCAAATCTGTGGCATTCTCGCCAGATGGTCAGCACATCGTCTCAGGTTCAGGCGATGAAACAATTCGTGTGTGGAATGCCATGATGGGGGAGACGACGGCAAGCCCTTTCACTGGACACACAGGTTTTGTCTGGTCTGTGGCGTTCTCGCCAGATGGCCAGCACATCGTCTCAGGTTCAAGCGATGGAACAATTCGTGTTTGGAATGCCATGACGGGAGAGAGAGCAACAGCCCCTTTCATTGGACACACAGATAAGGTCCGGTCTGTGGCATTCTCGCCAGATGGCCAGCACATCGTCTCAGGTTCACGCGATCATACCATTCGTGTGTGGAATGCCATGACGGGAGAGACGGCGGCAGGCCCTTTCACCGGACACACAGATGAGGTCTTGTCTGTGGCATTCTCGCCAGATGGCCAGCACATCGCCTCAGGTTCAGAGGATCAAACATTTCGTGTGTGGAATTCCATGACGGGAGAGACAGTGGTAGGCCCTTTCACTGGGCACACAAACTCCGTCCAGTCTGTGGCGTTCTCGCCAGACGGCCGGCATGTCGTATCAGGCTCTACTGATCGGATGACTCGACTGTCAAATGTTACAATAGGGAAAGTTGAAACTGCAGATTGTGTTGACTTCACTGATCACTCCAGGATCAATGATGAAGGATGGATATGTGGTAGTGACGGTCAACTATTAATGTGGATCCCATCAGTATATAGGGAACGTCTTCACCGTCCAGGAACTATTTTGATTTTCGGAAAACGTGGAACCATTCTTAATCTTACTAACTTCGTGCATGGACGCAGTTGGGCTACTTGTATTACTATCTAGATGTTAGTACTACAATAATCTACGGTTTTTATCCTATTTTGCCAGAACGGCCAGCACGCGACGCTGCACAGTTGCTTGGAGATCACTTGGAACTGCCGCAAGGTAGCATGGGACGATTGCGAGCATGTCACCTAGAGCGAGGGCCGCTTGCTGGCGGATGGGCAGCGACGCTGTGGGGTGACAGAGAATGAAGGGAAGGTGTGAAGTGATTCAGCGTCCCATGCGACGATACGCAAGGCGTTGGATGTTGAACGCAAGTATACCCCAAGCGAGTAATACTGAAGTCAGTGGACTGCTGTTCTGTTCGGACCGTTCACTCAGTTGGGGTAGACAAAGGCAGAGAGATATAACGCACCAACTTCCGCGAAATATGAATCTCACTAACTCCCCTGTTAAATCGTTCTGTGCGGGGAGTGACGAGGCTGGTTGCACTCGTCCCGCATTTGGAATATTATCTTCATCCAGATCCAAGACATCCTCCCCAGTGCCAGCACCCGCACCGACATCAACGCCACTCTGCATGCTGACCATCTCCAAATTCAATTAGGAGTGGATGCTCGACCGCTTGATGTCTCTGTTGTTGCTGTTCCACCTGTGCTTCAATCTGTGCTCCACCGCGCTTGCTCGGCGTACCAGCAACTGTGCCGATGCCAAAGGGTGCCGCGGTACCGTACAAGGCGGGCCCCGGGGCACCGCATGATCCGTGACGACAAGGCCAGAACGGCATCGGCCGAGGAGTGCCGACAGACTCAACGCAGTGACTCTTCTACATGAAGATTCATGATCAAAAAGTATTCAAGTCTACTAGCGAATATTACAGAAGAGCGCAGATCCTGCCCTTCGAGGTATCAGAACAGAGTTATAATAAGACGCCGATAGGAGAAACGTTCTCTCGAGACTCCTCGCGCGGGCACCGTACTGTCCATTCTTTCGCTATCATCTTCGTCACATCATGCGGCAGACTCGCCATCTGGTTTTGTTAGACTGCCGCAACTGGCTTGAATCAAGCGTTCTGGCTAGGAAAAGCGCGGCAGCGACAAGTGGCCGTAAGTACACCAAATTGCGCGGGCTAATTCCTGGCAGCTGTGGTTCAGCGTCACCTTGCCATCTTGAGTCCCTCAAGTGAGACGGGGGAGCACAACATAGACGAGGCCTGTTGCGGCTCATTGAGCACGGGGACAACGCGTGGTGTCAGTGCGGCCTAGGAACGCGTCACGTGAGGCGGGTAGGGGAGGCACGAGCGAGCGTCTGCAGCCCGCCTAGGTCGTCACCGAAAATGGATTTGGAGAGGCTACTCGGCGTAGCCGCGTAGGTGCGTATTCATCGTCCGATTCGTTAAAAGGAACTGCCGTAAAACCTTGACTAATTGCGTAATGAGATAGTCGGGGACGCGACCAGGTCTGGCAGCACCGCGTGTGGTAAGAACGTAACCTGTATCTTGGAGCGCCTCGAGTAGTTGGAGAGGCTCGTGGTAAGGAGGAAGGAGAGGGGCCGCAAGAGCGTTCAGCGTCTCGAGCAGAGTTTGTGGTCCGGCCTGCGCTGGCCCAGTGCACGCACGGGCTCGGTTTTAACCCATGCGGTTTTTTTGGACTGCGAGGGTGTTGTAGAGGAACAGTATACCCCGTGAGGCCGTTCGAGAATGAGACGGGGTATTGCATGCCAAGGATATTTATGTACGCCTCTGGGATGAGCGGTGCATCGGTCTTGTCGAGCTGATCGATGTTAATAGAAAGAAGAAAATGATGGGAAAAAGTTGGCCGCTTGTCGGGAGAACATTAATCGGGAGACACCATTGCACTTTCGTTGCTGCAGATTGCACACTCAGGTCCGCCCGAGTGTCAATCATCCTAACAACATTCGACACTATCGCCATCACCACTATCTCCGCGGTGTTGTCCAAGCTGCGGTGGTTTTGAAGGTGCGATTGAGAGTCGCTCGCAGGTACACCCACCTCGTGCGTCTGGGCAGAGACGCCGAACAGAGTGGAACGTGAGATGACCAGGCGTTGCCGGTGTCACCGTCGGTTGCCAAGGCATCGTGCAGTAACGCTGCCTGACACTGTCCATGAACTTGACATCGCTACAAAATCACCTGTAAGCCAGTGTGTTCGTCCACCCCGGCTGAGGCTCACCGGTATTAATCCCGCCAATAAGCTTGATGGCTGTTTGATGAGTGAGGATGACTTCGGCCTCCGCCTCGAGCTCTAAGGAGAATTGCTTGAGTAAGAGGAGGACAACTCGGGTGCCGCGGAAGGCAAGCGGGAAAGCGGAGCGCTCGGAGAGCGCTTTGAGGAGCAAGGCGAAAAGGTGGTGTTGTAATAAGAGAAGAGCTCGGAATCCTGTGAACGTGAGGGTGATTTGAAGACAACTGCTGGCATATAGGTCTCGGATAGGTAAAAAGGAGGAGAGGCACACCTTGTAGAAGAGTTGGTGGTAGTTCGTGAGAATGTTTTTGATCAGCTCAAGAGCAAAGGTCTGGAGGTGGTCGGGTTGTATGAATCGTGGACGCTCTCCGCCCTCGAAGATAGCGAAGGCGCTTTGCGTGGTGGGACGGGGTGCTTGTGTCGTCGTTACTGAAAGACGAGCATGCGGCGATCTTCCTCTACGACCTTGTCGACGATGAACATGACCAATTGGCGCGGTGTCGCCGCCCTCGTGGGCGACACAAAAGCCGTCCTAGATCCATGCAGCTTGAAAATGCCTATTTCGCAGCGTATTCCCGTCAGTCCATCCGTGAAGGAAGAAGACAGAACAAAAGCACGTACGCTTGCAAGTAGTTTTGTCGTGAATGGTGGTGATGGGGGAGAGGAGAATCTGAGCTGTATGTCTACACCTTGCGACATGCAGTCATTCATTGTTTGGATGATGGCTGGGATCGCAGAGAGGGAGACGGCGCGCAAGGCGATGAGGCGTTGGAGGGAGCCGAGGGCAATCGCGACAACTTGTGGCATTTTTCGTTGCGCCGCCTATGAGAGGGTTCTGTATGGCAGCCATCTGTCGTGATAAAGTCAGACTCGGAATCACTCGCAGGCATATCACAAAGTGATTCACAATGATTCAGGATTCGGGAATTAATTATGCGTACGTGGCCCAGGCTCATCTTCCCCACTTCCCGAGTTTCTTATAATTATAACTTCGACGAGTCTTTAGTGTGGGATACACTCTGCTGCAAGGTGGCGTAGGGAGATTGCGAGGATGTCATCTAGAGTGCGAGCCACTTGTAGGCGGTTGGGTGGCGGCGTTGCGGGGTGATGGAGAACGAAGGAGTGATGGCGTCCATTTGCAACACTACAGACACGACTTGGTTACCAAAGTCGTCGGACCGCTGTTCCGTTCTCTCACAAGTTGGTAATTGCCCCTCTCCTGAGCCATTCACCGTCCGAAAAGAAACTATCCAGGAAATGACTTGTTCGCTACTGTATTTTTCCATCCCTTTTGTTCTCTTCTCCCTTGCCTTCAGGAAACGTTTGTTGGCCTAGCCGTCCTACATGGCAACAGTACGCCGCACTACGCACCTCCCCAGCATTTATCCCTATTCTCTTACTGTACGCTAACAAGTTATTCTTGCAGTTTTTCTCCACGTCCTGCGCAGAGATATTGGCAACTTGCACCCCACTCCTTTTCTCGGTATTACCGTCTACACCACCGCCGCACCCCCCTTCTCGTTACACATTTGGACTCCACTCGTAGGCACACAGCTTTCATCGAAGAAACCTTCCTGCTTGTCAAGAAGGGCATCGATTTTAATTCTCAGTACGTCTTTACTCGGAACTCTTCGGGTGAGTCTCGCTCTAATCGCCCTTCGTCATTGTCTCCTCACTTCCTTGTGCTTCACCTTGCCATTGCGAACGCCTCCGCGGCCCCTCTCGTCTCGCCCCCTTTCTCCTCCTATTTCAGTATTGGTCGTTGAACTACTGTTCGCAACGCCCTTACCTTCTTCTCTCCCTTTTCCTTCACGTCTCCCGGCACCCATCTTGGGCCTCTTGTGCCTCGCCTGGGACTGTGACGGACACAAACGGACAGGTCTCTCTTGGAGGTGTCGGCTTGATCGGTCGGTAAAAGCTCTCCGTGGTGCGAGGAGGAATAGGAAGGTGTAACGCTCGGATGATGGGTCAGCTGGTCAACGTTGATGTTTGTCCATCGTCATATTCTCTTCTGATGGTGTTCTCTCCTCGCAGCATCCCATTAGCTCACCCCCAATGCTTGCTAGCAGCACCTGCGGCACTTTTCTGGTCAGCGAGCAATTCGACAAACAAAGTCGGCAAGATGCGTGATGTGCCTTGTTCCACGACACGGACTCAACCAGTCAACACCGCGGAATGCGAGACAGCAGAAGCACCAAGCCCATGACGAAAGCCATGCTTAGATCCAATGCGTCTCGCGTCTCGTCCGGTGCAAACTATGCTCTTCTGGGCCTCCAGGCCTCTGACAAACCGCGCCACATGGCTGTGACATCACGTGACGTGTTCATCCTTTCGCAGCGGCCGGTCAGCGCGTCAACGCGTACCCGTCCTCAACCGAGTCTTCCCTCACGGTAGGCGAATCCTTCTCGGGCAAAGCTGTCTCGCTAAACTGGTTCTTGCACGAAATAGGTATAGTCTCCTCCACTATGGCTTCGTCCACTCCCCTCCTGGTCTCAGGACAGCGGCCAGGAATGACGCTTCAAGATAGCGCACGTACTACAATCCACCCTAGCATAACACCACTTTGAGTTTGTTGTCCACCTCTGCCTCCGCCAAGGTGTCGTCGTACACCCAATGATCCTCTCGCTAGCTGACGTACAAATTCTTCCCTCGACATCACATATTCATCTCCGCCACAAGGTTACTGCTACTTCTGCCCTCCTTTTACTTCGCAGGAGGATAATGATTGGCTCAGCGATCTACGTTATGGGCATACAAAAATTTCGAACCTTGATCCACGGGAGGATGGGTCTCGAAGCTGCAGCGTTAAAAAATTTCTCTCTTTGTTTCGTGGTCAACAGGTCAAGAAACTATAGTAGTGGGATGTATATATCATATCCAGTAGTCCAGAAAGATTTTGTTTCCTGTGAAACTATGATAACGGCTGCGAGGGTGAGAGTGTCGTCCAAGCAGGAAAGTGTGTGAGAGAGAAACAAGGGAAAGGAACTGAGAAAAGGCAGACGCGAGAGAAATCGGCCGTCAAGGCCCAAGCGGCGAAGTTCGATGCGAGTCCACAAAACATGATCCGTTGTGCCTAGCATGCGACGCTGCACAGTTACTTGGAGATCAATTGGAGCCGCCATAAGATGGCGAGGGACGATCGCGAAGATGTCGTCCAGAGTGCGGGCCGGCGCTTGCATGCGGATGGGCAGCGGTGTTGCGGGGTGCGGAAAACGAAGAGAAGGTGTGATATGATGGCATCCCATTCGACGTCAGATGGCCGATAAACGTTCTCTCGATTCGGGTAGACAAAGGCAAATGGATGTGACGCACCAACGTCCGCAGCATATGGATCCCACTAACCCTTCTCCTGCTAAACCGTTCCGTGCTGGGAGTGACGAGGCTGGTGGCACTCCTACTCCAAGCTCAACCTGCACAATACGTCAACAAATCGTGAAACGCGGAGCCGTCTAACACGATACTCGCGTCAAACAGCCGCTATACGGCAGCTTGCACGCTCTCGGAATCGACGTCCGCAAGGGGTGGATGTGCTATCGCCTGATGCCTCTATTGTTGCTGTTCCACCGGCCCTTCAATATGTGTTCCACCACGCGTGCTCAGCGTACGAGCAACGGCACCGGTGCCAAGGGGTGCTGAACCAGGCGCAGTACCACATGTGGCAGGAACATAAGCCGCATCTGGGACCGCCTCGAGTACCGCGAACCAGCTTGGGCCAAGTGTCCCAGCTAGGAAACGCGCGGCAGTGAGGGGTGTCCTTAAGCACCCCAGATTACGCGCTGAAGTCCTGCCGCTGTGGTGCGGCGCCGGCCCCGCCAGCTCCCGCCAACCTGAGAGAGTCCCAATTGAGACGGAAGTAGCTGCCATAAGGTGGCGCAGCAGGAGTGCTCGGATGTCGTCTAGAGTGCGGGTTGCTTGTAGGCGGCGGCGCTGCGGGGTGATGTAGAACGAAGAGAGGCGTGAAGTGATGGTGTCCCATGCGACATAAGATGATCGATAGACGAGACGTTGAATATTGAGCGCAGCAGCGCCCCCGAGGCGAGCAATGGTCCCGGTGGCTGTGGAGCGACGCTGCCTCCGCCAACTCACGCCAAACCGAGCGTCAATCCCTAAAGATGAGACCGGAAGCGCAACGCAAACGAAACCTCCTGCGGTTCATCGAAACCAGGGACGACACATGGTGGGAGTGAGAGTCAAAGAAGAATGGGTCACGTGGTGGGCAGACCGCGGCACGGGCGGGTGTCTGTAACGCGCCTAGGACGTCATCAAAGGGAGAGCTAGAAACGTTCGTGGTAAGGAGGAAGGGCTGAAAAAAGCGCGGGCCAGCCTCGTTAAGCATCCCGCGTACAGTTCGTAGCCCGGCCAGGCTGGCTTGGTTTCAGGCAGCGTAGCAGAGTGGCGTGGGCCCGGAGTGCGCACGGGCAACCCAGTTTTACCTGCGAGTAGTTTTTGGACTACAAGGGTGTTGTAAAGAGGGAAAGGTATACCGCGCGAGGCCGTCGGAGAGTGAGACGAGGCATTGCATGCCACGCGTGGCACGCCTCCGGGATGAGCGGCGCAATTGCCTTGTCAAGCAGATCGGTGCTAACAGAAAGAAAGACACTGACAGGAAAAGGTTGGTGGCCTGTGGGCAGAATATTGATCAGGGAGATGCACCATTACACTCTCATTTGCATGCATCAGCAAAAGATCCATCTGCTTTTTTCCTCTTTATTTAGCTTGAAATGGTGAAATGCAGGAATATTGCAGGTTCTATGTATTCATGACGTAGCCCTTTTTAATGCGATTCTAATGAGCCCTCAAGCATGCAAATTGGACAAGAATTGACTGAGTTATGCTTAAAACAAAAAACCAAAAAATATGGGCTTATTTAGCTTGAGAGCTCTTGGAACGCTCAAAAGCCGTTTTAAGGGCTTTTAAGCCATTTTCAAGCAAATGGATCTTTTCCTGATGACTGCTCAGGCGAGCCCCAGTGCCATTCATCCCAACGGCGTTCGATGCCGTCACGGTCCGAGCTGCGGTGGCTATGAAGGTGTTATTGAGAGTCGCTCACAGGTACACCCACACCGTACATCTGTGCAAGACACTGAACAGGGTGGGACGTGAGGTGACGAGGTGCTTGAGGGCGGACATGGGAGAGACGCATGCGCTAGAGGCGCCGCCGGTATCGCCATCGGTTGCCAAGGCATCGTAACGCTGCCAGGCTTGTGCATGAACTTGGATCGCTGCAAAGCCTACATGCATAAATACGGATAGAGGATCGCGTGGTCACCAGTAAGCCGGTGTGCGAGAAATTAAGTATAGAGGGGAGCCTTACCTGCGCATGATCTCCATCGCGAGCACACTCATCCACCCAAGCCGTCACTCTCACCACCAATGAGTTTGATGAGTGGTGTGAGGATGACTTCGCCCTACGTCTCGAGCTCGGAAAGAGTTGCTTGAGCAAGAGGAAGGACAACTTAGGTGCCGTGGAGGGCAAGCGGGGAAGTGGAGCGCTTGGAAAGGGTTTTGAGAAGCAGTGTTAATGGGTGGTGTTGTAAAAGAGCAAGGTCTCGGAATGCTGTGAACATGAGAAGGATTTGAGGACGACTGCTGGCATACAGGTCTCGGATGGGTGAAGCGGAAGAGAGACACACACCTTGTGGAAGGGCTCGAGGTAGTTGTAGAGGCACTCATGTGGTAGGAATTGCGGACGCTCTCCGTTACCCAACAGACGGGGGTCCCCGAAGATAGCAAATGCATCGTGGGCGGTAGGACCGAGCTCTTTGTCGTCCCATTCGGAAGAGTTATCAATCCAAGCTCATTTGCGAGCAGCATGCGGCGGTCTTCCTCTACAACCCTGTCGACGATGATCATGACTGATTGGCGCAGTGTCGCCGCCGCCGTGGACGACACTACAGCCGTCCAAGGTTCATGCGATTGCGACATGCAGTTGTTCATTGTTTGGATTATGGCCGGAGTCGCAGAGAGGGAGATGGCGCGCAAGGCGATGAGGCGTTGGAGGGAGCTGAGGGCAATGGTGATAAACGTGGCAGCTTTCGTTGAGCAGCTCACGAAAACGGGACGAAGGAGGTGTTGTGTATGCCAGTCATCTGTCGTGATAAAGTCATACTGTACCCGGCAGGCATATCGGAAAGAGATCGTTTTGGACAGCAATAGACGCACAAGCGACACAACTGATGCGACCGCGACGGGATTCTTCAAGCACGTCCCCGCTGGCCCTGACTCTGAGTGACCCGAATCCCGCGTTCAATCACTCCACACAAAATTAGTTTGTTGACCCCTTCTCTGTTTCTCTTGTAACTCTTCTCTCCGAGTCAACACACTTCCCCCAGGTACCAAACTTCGCCGCGTTGCTTCAACCGAGGCACGCCACCTGAGGGGATTTCCTCCCCAGAATGCAGAACATTGCGTTTTGAGAAACAATGTGCGTACTACAGTATACTGTACTTCCGTTTCCTTACCCAAGTACTGTAACGGCTGTACCTGCCAAGAATACTTCACCCACGGCGTGTGGGAACAATAGGGGGTTTCACGTTGCGGTTTTTTGGCGATTTTTTGAGTGGTTTTTTGAGCAGTTTTCGAATTTCATATTTGTTAAAAACACACTAAAAATGGCCAAAAAACTGGTGCAACGTGAAACCCCCCCAGAAACGCCTCAACTATCCTCTGTTTTTACACTAGAAATAAATCCTGTGATAAATAGAGTTATCAAATATATAAGTGGGTGATACAGCATGAGAAGAGAAATTGTGGTTTCTGAGTCAGCAGGGCACAGTCGTCGCCCCTTTCCTCTTGCCACTAATACTACTGCTGCTCATCCCTGCTGTCTTTGTTTGCTCATTTACACTGGCAGATGCCACTCACCTGGCACCAGCACACGTTACCTTGACAAGCCAA